>JAUZNJ010035796.1:0-12108 GCA_034780135.1 Jordanella pulchra
AATAAACTCTGTTTGTACTCTACTTCTCCTCGTGTCGTGGTGTTCTGCATGTGGGCTAAACAGCTTAAAAACCCAAACATGACAATTGCAACTTTCTTCCCCTTTGGCATTCTTCAAAAATCACTCTATAAACTTCAATTGGTCCAGAAAACAAGCTCCAGTAGAACAATATCAGAGATGTGTGGTCAGGGATGAAGAAGATCACAGGCTTCAAACAGAAAGATGATCAGACAGATGGAAGCCTGGACAGAACCAATGAACTGAACACCTTTGCCAACAGGTTCAGTTCAGGAACAAGCTCAGCATCTTTCTCTCCATCCCACAGTCACATGGAAACCCTGCCCTCCTCTGCCATCATGAAAGTCCTGGGGGGACTTCTGTTGGTTCACCTCAGCAAACAAACAAGCAGCTATAGGGACCCACTGCAGTTTTTGCATTGGTGTTGGAGTTAAGGATGCCATCATACACCTGCTTCAACCAACCCACTTTCAGTTCTACAAGGCAGACAGCACTATGAGGATCATGTATTTTGATTTCAGCAGTGTATTTAATATGATTCAGCCTGGTTTACTCAGAGAGAAACTCCAGAAGACTCAGGCAGAGGCATCAACCATTGTCTGAATCAAAGACTACTTGACGAACAGACCACAGTTTTTTAGACTGAAGGGTAAACTATCTAATCAAATAGTCAGCAGCACAGATGCACCACAGGAGGCACTCTCACAATTTCATTTTTAATCTCTACACCTCTGATTTCTAGTACCAGGTCGAGTCCTGTTACCTGCAGGAATAATAAGATGACTCTGCCATCATTGGGTGCATGAAAGATGGACAATATGCTGAGTACAGACAGCTGTTGAACTTGTTGCATAGTGTGAAAGGAATCATCTGATCTTGAATGTCAGCAAAACAAGGGAGATGATTGCAGTTTCCAGGAGAAACAGGAACAAGTTGAATCCCATTGACATCATGGAAAAAGACGTGGAGGTGGTGGAGGAGTATAAATACCTTGGTGTTCACCTGGAAAACAAACTAGATTCTTTTGAAGAGAATTTGAATTGAGTTGAATAAGACAGGGACTCAGTAAATCCACTGTTCACACATTTACCTAAATTTTATATGCTTCTTTAATTAATAGGCTACTTGCCCCACTCCACAACCCAAAGCCATGAGAACCAGTTAGAGTTTGCAAAGATAGCGTCTTAGATAAAAGGTATAATTTAACCAATGGGCTGCTACAGAACACTCTGGGCAGCTTAGAAGTGACAAGACACAACAGCAGCCACCAAATGCTTTTCAAAACAGCTGAGGACACAAACAGTCTTCAGGACACATATGACTGTTACAAAATGTTTGTAATGTGAATTTTGCATAGTATGGGACCTTTAATTGCAGTAGGCTGAGGTCCGTCTCTCAAATTGTTTTTAATATTAGCTTTGGCATCAAGTGGGCAAGTTGACATCTCTGGAACAATCAAATTGTTTCTCACAATCAAACAACTCTCAAAATTATTTCTTACACGAATGGAGAGAGAGAGGCATCCGTATTTCCTTCACTCAATCCGTGATGCTAAGTACATAAAACTTAAGAGCTCTTATCATGACACAGGACTAGAGAGCCGTCAGTCCAGGCAGAGCAGCATCAACAAAGCTGGGTTTTCGTACGCAACCCGCAGCAGACTCTAAAAACTAAGACTCAGTAAAAACAAGTCAGTTTCTCACAAGTTCAGTACATGATCAAAACAAGTTATCAGAAAAACAATGTGAATAAGACTTTATAAGAGTTTATAATGGGGTCAAGGTCAAGGTCAAAGCTGGATTTATTATTCATAAGCCAAGGAATCTTTGCAGATGTTTGCAGTCAGATGGAACAGACCAATCAGAAACGAAGTTGATCTTTGATGGGTCAATGTGGATCTGATCTTGGGAGATGATGAAGCCCGGAAATGTGGTGGTGGAAACATGGAACTCACATTTTTCAGCTTTTCAGAGCACTTCTGGAGGAGTCTGATCAAAACTGATATGACATGGTGTTTGTTTTTGAACTTGGAGTAGATGATTATGTCGCCAAGGTGGATGAAAACTAATTGCCCCACCATGTCTTGGAGGATGTCGTTAACTGGATTTGTGAATGCTGCAGAGGCATTTGTGAGTCTAAAAGGCATGACCAGGCATTCATAGTGTCCAATGGGGGTGTTAAAAGGTGTTTTCAATTCATCCCCTTCCCTAGTCCAAACCAAACTATAGGTATGTCAAGCTTGGAAAAGATATTTGTAACCTGAATTTGGCCAAAAGAAGAGTTTATTAAGGGATAGGGGTAGTGTTTCTTGATGGTGATTTCATTCAGTCTACAGTAATCGATGCAGGGTCAAAGGTAAACTGACCGTCTTTCCCACAAAAAAGAAGCCAGCACCTGCTGGGGAAGAGGATTGACGAATGATCCCTGCTTTTAGGGACTCCTCGATGTATGTCTCCATGGCCTTGGATTCAGGAATGGACAGGGAGAAGAGTAGCTTCCTAGGAGAGGTAGTTCCAGGACGGAGGCGTGCAGGTGGCGCAGTGGTTAGCGCGCCCGACCCATATATGGAGGCCTTAGTCCTCGACGCGGGCGACCCAGGTTCGATTCCGGCTTGTGGTCCTTTCCCGCATTTCTCTCCCCCTCTCTCATACCCCCTTTCCTGTCAGCCTACTTTCAGAAAAAACGAGCCACTAGTGCCGTAAAAAGCTCAAAAAAAATAAAAAATAAAAAAAATACCTCTTTGAGGTCATGATAGTTACGGGAGGTAAGGTGCAGACCAAAGAAATGCAGGCTTCTGAGCATGCAAAGGACCATTCCTCAATCTTTCGGCTGGGCTGAGTCTGCGGGAACACACAGGCGGTCTTGTGATCATGGTCAGAAATTTGAGACAATACAGCTCCCACCCCCCAGAATCTGAGGCGTCAACCTCCAGAATGTATTGCTTGGAAGGATCAGGTTGAACGAGGATGGGTGCACTAGAAGAGAGATTTTAGCTTGAGAAAAGCTTCATTAGCTTCAGGAGTCCAAGAGAACTGAATCTTGGTAGAACTGACGGCTTTTTTTTTTTAAAAAAAAAAAAAAAAAAAAAAAAAGAAGTGAGGGCTGTGAGAGGTAAAGCAGTTTGTAGTTCCGGATGAATATTCTGTAGAAATTTTCAAAACCAAGAAATCTCTGGAGTTGTTTTCGTGTTTCAGAAACTAGCCAATCTAGAACAATCTTGATCTTTTCTTCGGTTGGTCTCACCTGTCCACCCTCTAGAATTAATCCAAGGAATGAAACAGATTGTTTATGGAACTCACATTTTTCAGCTTTGACATATGGTTTATTTTCCAGGAGTCTCTGAAGAACCACTGGGAGATGTTGTTTGTGTTCAAACAGGGAGCTACAATAAATCAAAACATTATCAAGATAGACAAACACAAAGAGGTTCAGAAAATCATGAAGGACATCATTGACTAGGGCCTGGAAAAAAGCTAGGGCATTAGAGAGACCAAAAGGCATGACATCCTCTGTTCTCCAAGGCTCAGAGTTCATGATTGGCTCTGTTGTCTGAGCCAGCGGAGTTTGCAACCTGTTGGCTGTGTCACGCAGTTGCTGTCCTGTCCTCTGGACGGATCTCTGACTTATTGGAGGCTCCTCTGTCTCATCTTCCCCCACTTCCTCTCTTTGGATCGTCCACCTCGTTGTCAAATTCATCACTCCCTGCTCCGAGTCGCGCTCCGTCATGTGAGCTTTAGCTGCCCCTCCCCGCCTTTCCCTTTTCCCGTAGCAACCAAATCCCACAGTTTGCAATTGTGATTTTTGATTGATTGATGTGATGGATCTTTCAACCAATAGGACAGGGATTGTTGGGTTGTTGTTTTTTTTCCGTCTGTGTGAAAAGCCCCTTTTTCAGTGTATACACGCACAGCGAACAAATCATATTATATAATCTGCTGGATGGTAATGAAGCTCCTGAAAGAAGTTCATTGGTGCAGTCATAGGGACGATGTAAAGACAGAGCCTGAGACTTAATGAAATCCTGTGAGAGGTTGCGGTATTCACCTGGGACAGATGATAGCGGTGTCTTCTTCAGGGATCGGTAGGCTGATCGGAATGTCTCCTGGAGGAATTGCTGAACCAAGAGACAGTAAATAAAAAGTAGAGGACCAATTTTCAATATATTACTCTCTCTAGTTTATCCTAGGGTTGTGCTTCTGAAGCCAGTTGTAACCCAGATTAATGGGAGAGGTTTGGGAGAGGTTTGGTTTGGTGTGTGATCTGAGTAGGTTTCTTACCATCCAGTGCAGACACATGAAGGGGAGCACACAGTTGAAAAGTTTCTTATTTTTTGCAGTGTCCTGTCTGGTGATGTGGCAATAAGAATAATTGTCTTGATGCCAAACAGAGCCCAACAGATTTTGCTTTAACAAGTGGAGCAGTAGGGCTCTTTATGCATATAAATTGCTTTATTATAACTATTCAGGGGGTTTTACAGATTATACGGACACCGTCAGTTGAACAGTTTCAGTGTTTATTTCTGTAACCAGATTCTCATCTATGAGGTTCTGTTCACAACTGGGATCTGTCAGTGCTGACAGAGGACAGGAAACAGAGTTGAAAAACAGAGAAGCATTTAGCAGTAAACAAGGAGTTTCGTCTTTTTGGACAGGGTCCGCCAGACTCCTCTTTTCTACTGGCGAACCTGGGAGTTTAAATGCTTGGAACATGAGGAAATAAAGTGGCCTTGTTCTAACCACAGTAAAAGAAGAGGCGGGTGGTCATCCTTCTTCTTTCTTCAGAACGAGTATGCCCAATCTGCATAGGTTCCAGGAGGAGGAACAGGAACTGGGAGAGGACAACTGTTAGTTGGTTCCTTGGCAGGTTTGCGGATTCTCTTTTTTTCCACAAACGGGTTCTTATCCGATTATCCAGTCTGATGGTTAAATTTATCAAGTCCTCCAAAATTTCTGGTTCGTCTAAGGCAATCAATTCATCTTTTACTGCATCTCCTAGCACATTAAAATATGCGCTTTTCAGAGCAGTATGACTCCAACCTGAAGAAGCAGCTTTGATCCTAAAGTATATAGAAAAATCAGCGACAGATTGTTTACCTTGGGTCAGCCTCCGTAGGTCTCTGGAATGTTTTGTTCGATCCAGATCTTGACTGAAAACCTGCTTTAACTCAGTCAGAAAATCCTCAAAAGAGCAGTTGAAAAAGCTGGAAGAAGGACAACCGGCCTATGCCCAGTCTAAGGCTCTATCAGATAACAGAGAAATAATATAAGCAATCTTGGTCTGGTCAAGTGAAAAACATGAGGAGAATGATTAAAGACTTTAGAACACTCCAGAAGGATCCTCCGTTACACTTTGTAACATCTCCAGAAAATGTTTGCCCTGGTTGGAGAAAAGAAGCCAGAGGGATTGGCCTGACACCTACTTCCTGCATCAGCTGCAATTGGAGGATCTGTGGAGGAAGACTGAGAAAGAGAGTTTTGAAGGAAGTTGGATAAAGTTATTAATATTTGATTAGATTCAGCCTGACGGGAAGTAAGCTTATTGTAGGCAGCTTTGTGAGAGTGTAACAGAGCTTGTTGTTTTGAAAGATACCGCCTAATAGCGTCTGCTGGACTATTATTTTGGCCTGAGTGTACTGTCATATTGGGTTTGCACATAGCCCAAATGCAGAACACCACAGGAGACGGAGAGAAGTTTAGAAGTTTTATTGATGGGTCTGACAATGAATCTAATAATATTTCCAAACGAAGAGCACAATGATCCGGGGTTCTGGTCACACTGGGAAGAACAAGGAAGTGGTGGTGAGTTCAAGTCTTTCTGAGAATGGGAAACAGGAGTGTCGGTCTTACTTTGTATATTGGTTGGTTGGTTCCATGAGGTTAAGTTTCTGGAGGGTTCCTCCAGGGAGGGAAACAATGAGTCCACATAAAGAGTACTTGAAATCCATGAAGGTCCTAGGGATGACGCTTGATATTAATGGCAGAGAACTGAGTTGAGAAGTGTTCTTTTCAGGAGGGTTTGGATTCTGAAGGCGGCAACCAGTGGGTAAAATCCGAGGCATCGAATGTTTAACAATAAGCCTCTCAGAGATCTTGTGGGAACAATCACCTTAGGAGACAGGAGACACAGAGAATTACTAGGAGTCAAGTAATCACCGGTAACTAGGAGCTTACGCTGAAGGCACTGAATACCATGGCAGGCAAACACTCAGGCTCTGAGGCACTATCACTCGACGTCATATAAAGCCCCACTAATGAGCTCAGATAGGCAGCAGCTGAGAGAGAAGCGCTCCCAGCACAACCGGTAGCTTCATCTGCTGGTGAAAAAAGGGAGAACACAAAAGAAATCAAACACAGGAACCCAGAACCCTGACACCATTATATAACTATCAAAAAACTGAAAAAAAAATAGGGCAGGTCGAAATGGCAAAAAACTTTGAGAAATGGAAATTTGTTAATTGTTTGTAAATCAGAGGAACAAAAAAGGAAAGTTCTGTTCATTGAAACCATTTGTAAGAAAAGAGCGGAAAGTAGAAGAATTGTAGGAGAAAATAAAGGTTCCAGAGGAGTTATTTAGGGCATTCCACTAAACGAAGACCATGAAAAAATAAAATGTAGTATTCAAAATGTGGAAGTTAGTAGCATCAAAAGGTTAGAGAAAACAATAAATGATGAGAGAGTTGAGTCTTTCTGTTTTTCTGGATTTTTTAACTTCAGAGGGTTGTAACAAAGTGAAGATAGGATATATTAGATATCCAGTTAGGCCCTATGTTCCTCTTCCACTTCGACGCTTTAAGTGTCAGAAGTATGGACACATTGCTGCAGCATGCAAGGGGAAACAGAAATGTTTAAATTTGGAGGGGAGCACAGAGTTCAGGATTGTACTGAGGGAGCACAGGAAAAATGCTGTTATTGTGGTGGGCAACACAGGGTAACTTACAGAGCATGTGAGTTCAGGAAAAGAGCAATTGAGGTTCAAAACTATTTTGCGGTCGGAGCAAATAAGGTCTTAATAAATACTGAATGCAGCCAAAACTTCTCTGATGAAGAGATTTTTTGAAAGGCAGGGATCACTAGATATAAGAATTCTAGTATATTATTATTATTACAATATTATTAAATTGTAGTATATTAAATAAGTCACCTTAAAGCTACTGTGCTAACTTCCTTGTATTTTTTATCCCTTATTTATTATCTTTAACTTTGTGTGATTTTTTTGCTTGTCTATTCTTAATGCACCTTTTCCTCCTTGTTTGCACATTCTTATCCACTTTGCCAGTATGTGACATGTGAATTTCTCCGCTGTGAGATCAATAAAACTCATCTAATCTAATCTAATCTAGTAAAACTGTCCTTGGAGGTGAAGCGCTGGTCGACTTCAGGGGACGGGAGGATCAGGGAGATGAGGTTCACATACTGCCCCTACAGGGTCTTAGATTGGAGTTTGGGGGAAATATGTGCATACGTGGGAATGTAGTTGGAGAGTGTGACAGCGGGCAGGGCCAGCTGAGTGTCGGGTGCAGTGGAAGTGGAAGCAGGGGCTTAAGTCAGCACGGTGAATGTTCAATCCTGAAGCTGAGCAGAGAGAGAAGCCACTGAGTGCTTGAGTAGATTAACGGACAATATGAGGGCTGATGTAAGGTTCTGCATGTGTTGAGAAGTAAAGGGGCCCAGAGAGGCTGTCTCGAGAGTATGGGCGGCTGGCGGGCGACCACAGTATCGCTTGGATGAAGGAGGGAAAGATTTCTGGGATCTCTTTCAAGGAATAGAAGGTGGGGGAGATTGCAGCTGGGGAGAAGGTGATAAGTCGCCATAAGGCAAGAGGGCAGCGAGAGAAGCCAGTAGGGAAGGCTACAAACCTGAGCCGGGAGAGATGCTGCAGGAAGCCAGGGCGGCCAAAGGGGACAAAGGAGGGGGCCGGCGGCCAGTGGAGCGCCTGCTTGACAGACCAGGCGGAAAATGAAGTGGATCTTGGTGGAGAAGGTTCGAAGAGAGAGTGGGACCATCAGAATCAAAATTCGACATGTTTGACTACGAATCAGCTGACTATCAAGGCTGATGACCTGGAAGATCTGAGGGGGCTTGACTTTATGAAAGGATCCGAGAATGACGATTGGTTGGTGTGGCGCAGTGCGCTGGTCCTGATTGGTTGCGGCGGGGGCATGTTGAGTGGTTGAAGAGGATCAGCTGTGTTCCGTCTCCCAGCTTGAATTTTCGCCTAGGCTCCATTTGTACAGACCAGGTCAAACAGAACACTGAAAAAATAAGTTAAGACAGAATTAAACAAATGATTATGAGTGTTGACATTAATTTATTAAATATAAATTTCTGTAATTCTTTTCTAGAAACTGTTCAACATTCAATTCTGAAGAAAGTCAGTAAAAACAAGAGGAAGATTGTACCATGGTGGACACCAGAATGTGATCAGGTTATCAAATCTAGAAATAGATTTTAAAATTTTGAAAATGAATCATAATTTCCTAAATCTTATTGATTATAAAAAGAAACAAGCTTTGGTAAGAAAGGCCATAAGAAATACAAAGAGAGAGTATTGGAGAAAATACTGCAATTCGTTAGGAAGAGAAACGGAAATAGGGAAACTCTGGAAAATGATAAAGCGAATGAATGGCATAAGAAGAGATTATGGTTACCCTGTCTTAATTAATGATAAAGCAACGGCAGTCACAGATGAACAAAAAGCAATTATGTTGGTACAAACATTTGCTAAAATACATAGTTCAAATAATATTGGTGAAGAGTGGAGGAAGGGCAGAGAAAAAAGTTTATTAGAGAAAGGGTAGATGAATCTAGAGGAAGACAACAATGCAATTAATTTACCTTTTTCAATAGAGGAGGTAAAACGAGCCCTGAGGAGAGTTAAGATGTCAACTCCAGGAAATGATCAAATCAGTTATATAATGATTAACAAACTATTCAAAAAATGTATTATTAGAGTTATATAATAGATTATGTGATTGTGGTAAATTACCCAAAAGTTGGAAAGAGGCTATAGTGGTTCCAAGACCTGAAAATTACAGACCAATTGCCCTAAAATCATGTTTGTGTAAAGTTATGGAGAAAATGGTCAATGAAAGACTGAATTATTTTGTTGAATATAATGGATATTTAGCTTAGTATTAAAGTGGTTTTAATAAAGGGAGGAACACTATGGACCCTGCAGTACGTTTACAGCATGAGATAATGAAAGCAAAAATTAATAAAGAAAGTGTGTTAGCAGTGTTTTTAGATATAGAAAAGGCATATGATATGATTTGGAGAGAAGGATTAATGATTAAATTGAGGAAAATGGGAATTTGTGGGAAAAGGAATAACTGGTTAAACAACTTTCTAACAGATAGGGTAATAAAAGTAAGAGTTGGTAGGAAATATTTAGGGAAGTATTGGAGAGAAAATGGTACCCCGCAAGGCAGTATAATTAGTCCTTTATTATTTTCTTTTATGATAAATGATGTATTTAAAGAAATAGAAAGTGATATGAGGTGCTCACTTTTTGCTGTTGATGAAGCTATTTTGAAACGTGGAAGGAATATTAAATATATTGTTGGAAAAGTACAACAAGCAATTTACAAAAATAGAAAATCGGTCTTATAAATGGGGTTTTACATTTTCAGCTGGTAAAACAACAGTAATGTTATTTACAAGTAAAATTAACCAGGAGATAAAATTAAGGATATATAATCAGGAACTTGAAAGAGTAAAACAATTCAAGTTTTTAGGGATTTGTTCTGATGAAAGATTTACCAGGAAAACTCACATTGAAAAAGTTATTGAGAAATGTAAAAAAAAAATATTGAATATAATGACATGTGTACTTGGGTATGAATGAGGGGCAGATAGACAAGCATTGAAAACAATTTAGGCTGGTCTTATTAGATCTACAATTGATTATGGTTGTTCAGTTCATGGATCAGCATCTGAAACAGTTCTCAAAAAATTAGATATTATTCAATATCAGGCTTTAAGATGAATTACAGGAGCAGTTAGGTCCTCTGCTTTACAGGTAGAGGTTGGGGAACGCCGTTGACATTAAGGAGGATTCAGCTTTCATTAAACTACTGGGTGAATATACAGCGACACAGTCACAACCATCCAACACAGTCAACTTTACAGCCCTGCTGGAAGAAGGAAGGTGCAAATAATAAATCATTTGGTTGGTCAATTTTATAAACAGCTACAGAGTTAGAATTAATTAATTTAAACGTGAGTCTAACTGTACCATTAGCTAGATCACCACCCTGGGTTTTACCTGATGCTTCTGTAGACCTAACTATACTAGAAAGAACACAAAAAGATAAAACACTCATATGCAATGCAATAACAGTACAGGAATATATGGATAAATGTTATAACTATGTTAAAATGTATGCAGATGCTTCCCAGAATCCATCTGGTCAAACAGGGGTAGCAGTGGTACTTCCAGAATTCAAAATCAAAATAGGGAGAAAGATAAACAAAGGCCTCTTTACAAATACTGCAGAAATGATAGCACTGATGCTGGCAGCAGAAGCTGTGATTTGCTCAGATTCTAGTTCATCATTATTCAATCTACAAAGAAAGAATTCAGAAAGTTGTCCTGATATATTATTAGAAATTTAACAAATACTTTATCGCATTCAGATGATGGGATTAATGGTAGTTTTTCGGTGGGTTCCTGCACATATAGGGCTAAAGGGAAAAGAATTGGCTGATAAAAAAGCAAAAGGATATACAAACAGGAGTGAAAATGAAATTGGAGTAGCAGTTTTAAACCAGAGATTAAGAGCATAATCAGGAGGAAAAAGAGTATAGATTTTTTTATTTTTTTTGTGAGCTTGTTAATCCTGGTCCACACTCCTTACATGTTGGTGGCGGCAATGCACCAAACTGCTGCTTGCCAACTGCCATTAAAAATCAAGAAGAGGAAGAAGCAGAGGAGGCAGATGTCATGATGGTTCAGCTTCAACAGTGATACACTCTTGGTGCTGCTTTTACTGTGTTTAACTAGTTCTGACTCCTCTCTCATCTACTCCTTCCTCATAGGGCCTACTATGACAACTCTAGAGCTTTTGCCAACCCTGAATTACCACCTGATCCTTGCTGCTCCACAACCACCACTCAGCTGCTGCCTACCCACCCTTAGTCTCCTTCTGGAACTCCTCCACCTGGAAACCCAGCCAACAACTGTTGGGAAAACAGTGTACCCTCCTCAGCTCATCCTAAAACTCAGACTGTAAGCCATATCCAGATTTTACTATCAGTGCCCTTGATTGCTTCCCTGTTTAACTGCTCACCTTTCCTCAGTTCCCCCTCTGGCCCAGTTCATCCTTGGCGCTGCAGAACAACACCTCTTCATTCTCTCTCCATTGCATCCACCATTCAATAAGTCTGCACCTACAAATACAGACACCAAGTAGTTTTTGCTTGCCTTTGAGTCCTTTTAAAATATTATTATGACAGTATCAGTGTAGTACAGTTCTCACAATGTTCATATAGTTGAGCAATTATCCTCTAATAGCTAATAAATTTGTTTGCTACTGCAGAATATAGCATTTATTATTTTCAAGAGCCAGTATCTGAGATGCTTTCTAGAGCTCGAGGGTTGCTTTTTCGCCTCCTGGAAGCAGACTTCAGAGCAGAACTGTCTAACCGGAGGGGATTTCAACTTTCAACTCAACGCATGCTCATTTCTCTTTTTACAAGAACTAATCCAGCCAAGAACCAACATATCCACAGCATGCTTTTCAGGTTTCTCATGGTCCCAGTGCCCACTGTGTCTACTAAGAGGGGGCTTCCAGACCTGCTCCAGTTGACACTCATGTAATGACAAATGCAGACACTGTTGCACATGGACTGGCTCCACGTCATCATGACAGCATCTGTATCAAGTCACCATTCTCCCTAAAATAGCCTTTATGACTCAGTGGGATCTCATGAACCCAGAGATTGTACTTGCATGTGGGATATAATACATGTGGGTCAAGATTTAGAATGGGGGACCTCATTGTCATGATTGGCTAAAGAGACTTAACCCACATGCAGAACACCACAGGAAACAGGGGAAAAAGTTAAACAGAGTTTATTGAAGGGTTTCACA
>JAUZNJ010035797.1:0-12108 GCA_034780135.1 Jordanella pulchra
TCGAATTCTACCGGCATTTAAAAACATGTAAGCATTTGGGAGCGCGGGCGCTCCCATCGTCCGTAAAGGGTTAAAAAAGTTTTATCAAAAAATGTGAGTTTTTTTTGTTATTATAGTGTTTCTATTTGGTAAATTTATATTCAAAATTGCAGATTGTGGAATTTGGTGGTTAATATAAAAACACCTAACCTCCCTTCTTTACCAAGGCTTGTGAGGATGCAACAGATGTTAGATGAAGCATCTGCAGTTTTAAAGTGAGTCAAGGCTCCAGCAGTAGTGATGCAAAAAAAGCACAGCAAATTTGAGGCAACATCTAAATCAGCACCTCAAAAATTTATTGTATTTATACTATCATGTTTACACTGCTGAACCTGAGGAGCTTATTTAATTCTATAGTTTCATCATATTTTTGGTTATTAGAAGAATTTGATGTTGGACAGCGCACACATGTCCCGTTTATGTCCATGTTCAGGTTATTTCTTTTTTTAAATTTTGGCCAATATATATTGGAAATATCGGCCAACATATTGGATGTCATTTCTTTAGAACCCCCAACAAAACCCACCAATAATGATATCCCCCCACCCCCCCACCCCCATCCATCCCCAATTCTTTCTGCCCTCTGTCTCTTTTTTAGATCATGTCATGTCATTAATCTGATGAAGTGAACTGTAACCCATTTTCCACCTTTTGTTAAGCAAAATCTGCCTCTGACACTGCAATGCCACCTGTCTCACCATAGTTTAGATGTCAGGATAGGTCATACAAAGAAAAAATGTTAGTTCTTGGGAATTTTTGAACTGTGGACTATTTAGTGTTAAACCCAGACAATAGATTTAGCCCCTTCTGTTGGCCCATGCATACGGCACACTAAGCTGTTTTGTAGAAGCCATGCATTGTATGAGAACCAGGAGGAACACATTGTTCTCTTGCTGTTTTGAATTGAAAACTTAATGAATTAATAAATCCTGGCAGCAGAGCTGTTCCAACAGCTTTTTTGACCGACAAAAAGCTGGACAATGGAGCCCACAGATGGTAGAAGGGAACACTGTCTCTGTGTGTATGCTGACAAGTTATGCACTGATGAAGTCCGTGCCTTAATTGCAGTGAAAGCTTATTTTCAAATCTGGCTCAAGATGTCTGGTTATTAATTAAAAAGCATGCATTTTCTGGGCTTGCATAGTAAACAATACCATGCTACTGAGTAAATCTTAATAATAAATCCTGTAGAGACATGTGGGGCATAATCTTTGTTGTGTTGACAAGCTTTGTGTAAAACAGGTGCAGCCGAAGTTAGTTTGTGATCGACCCACAACTGCCCATTTGTCCTCCCTAAGGGCCCTGCATGTGCTCATTTTTCTGCTTTGCCTGTGTGCTATTCCTGGAGTCAACCCTTCACCCCCATCTGGTAGAGTCACTACGACTCCAGGTATGATTTACAGCACTACCCCAGCATTCTCTCGGCACTAAATTACCTGGATTATTGAATTTTTATGATTTTTTTGTGCAATACTTTGCATTCCCCTCCAACCCTGCAGGTGTATTGCACGATATATGATGATATAAGACATGCCAGCAAGTTAAAATTGGAATTATTGGATTTGACTGGATTTTATGGCTGTAATCCGTCATAACAGAATTCAATGCCAAGTTCCAAACTAAAAGGATGTGAAATTATTGATAAGCATTAAACCAACCGCCTTCTGGACCACCTGCTGAGGTATAGGTGTTTTTACTTCACTGTACAGTCTTACAGTGATTAATTATTTTAGGTCTGTTTGTATGTATAGTAGTTTTGATTAGTAATTAACATAGCTTATGATATATAAAAAACAAATAACCTGTTATATGTCTAGTATGTGTAATGAAGCATTTTAAGATGTTATTCTCTGACCAGACAAACATGTGAGACACTATACATGAGGTCAAAGTACTTTTTATTGTACTCCTTTACATACTGACATAATTATATTACATGTATATTTGTTATGATCTATCGTTCTGGACTTTTAGATTCTGCTTAGTTTTCAATTTGAGTTTTAAACATTGACGCATTGTTACAAGTAGCATCATTACTAGCTTAACTACAATTGTCAGTAGCATGATCATAATGCCCCTGCTTTCTACATCGAATGGCTTTTAGGTATTTCAGCTACTTTCGAGACTAAGAACCAGGGTAGTATCCACAAAAGATTTAAGCTACATTTACCCAGGCATTTCTGGAGTTCGATAAATAATTAAACTGATCTGATCTGTTAGTCGCAGTTTCTATGATCAGGTAGTAATGACTTGGAACAAAGGTAGTTTGATGTTCAAAAAAAACGTTTTTGATGTAGTTAAGCTACTTTTGCCATTTTGTTGTAGCTTAGCTTGCTACATTTCTCTGTTGGATAGCTTTAGTGTGGTGACATTTCTTTTAATGTAGAATAACTTGTAGCTTAATTCGCTACATTTTCTAAGTAGGTTGGCCAACACTGGTTTTCAGTTACACTTTTATTATGTTATTCTGTGTTGTTACGGTTTAAATTACTTTTTGGTTTTACTCTTCCTTTCTTTCAGTTATCTCAAATCAGATTTTTTGGTATTAATTTATTTTTGGGTCTAGTTGTTCATGGTTATTCTTTCTGTTATCTTTAGATTTAGTTTTCTCATGGTACATTAGTTTTCTAGTTTATCAAGTCCGAGTCCCATAGTCCAGTTATAATTTGGTCATTAGTTTCTTTTCCCTTTTGTGTCATCTTGGTTCTCAGCCCTGTTGTGGCTCTCCATTGCCCCCTAGTGTCACCTTCCTTCCCCTCAGTTTTCTTCCTCAGCACACAGTTCCCACTTAGATCATTACTCCAATCAATGTCCTGTTATTCTCATCCTCATTGTATATATACCCCTCCTCTCCAGTTTGTCTTTGCTGTATTGTCGTCTTTGCTTAATGTTTTCATTAATCCCTGTTTCTCACCACCTGTCTCATTTTACTTTGGTTCCTTTGTTAACTTTTACTTTTGGTTATGTCTTCCTCCTGCCATCAAGAAAACTTCTCAGCCTCCACTTCTGCATTCTGGGTCCAACTGCAGACATTCTGCCACTCTGACAAGATTGTTGTGGGTGGATAAGTAAAGGTTAGATAGGGGTTCACTTATCCAAACAGCCCATGGAACTATTACATGGAACCTCTTTAGAGAAATAGCTCAAATGACTGAACTTTCAACTTTGGGTGATTTGATACGTGTTTGATTTAAGAAACTAAGAAGTTGTTAACATCTAAAACTAGGTATCTAAGAGTTTCCAAATGTACAATACAAAAGTTTTTCCTTATAAAGTGAAGAATCACCATATTACTTTGCTTTGTGCAGCCTAACCCTATATAAAATATGCATAGGAATTCCAGAAAAAGGTTGAACCACTTTTGGCTTTGATCCCAGCATGCATTTGCCAGACCACTTCTACAATTTCACAAGATTTATTTACATCTAGTATTACATTAGTTTTGCAACAAGACATTGTTTTGATGATAGGAGAGTCTGACCCTTGACAAAGCCTTCTACAGCACACGTCTAACATTCCTTAAAGGGGTTAAGGTCTGGATTTTATGGTGGCCAATCCAAGTACATTATGAAAATTATGTCTCACTCATATCATTTGATGTTGGGTAAATCAGTCCAAATGCCATCATAAAATGGCATTATCATATTGGTCTATGCTCAATGAGCCTCATGTAATATTTTGGTGTATTTTGCTGTACTCTTGGTGTAAATTTCTCTTATTTTTCTTCCTACTGGGGGGCTTTTAAGAACGTGACACGTCAGATTAAACAAACGTTCTTAACTTTAGTAAATGATCATAAATGATCCTCGTTAACTTCGTGCATTCCATCTTTGTGTGTTAGAGCATGCGTTCCTGAGAAACGTAGATTTGCATAATCACCCCGATTTTTCCATGTAAGGGGATGAATTCTCACGCCTGAAGGAACATGCCGATTTTCATTTAGTGTAATAGTAAAGCCACGGAGCTGCAATTAAATTAAATGAATGTAGGAGTGACCGTTAGAAGAGTTTTGCTGAACTTTTCATCCATTTTCTGTTCCAGATGTTACTTCAACAGTAGCTTGATATTTCACTGTTCTTTCTTTAGAAGAACAAATTTAATATATCTGTGAAGGCTCTTAGCCATCCAGGTCATGGTCAAGCTTGTAAAGTTCAGTTTAGGCAACTGGAGAAACAAAAGGTGTCTCTAGTGCATTGAGCCATCAGAGCCACCGTTTCTTTTCTCCCCATCCCTAGTTTTTGTTCACACTTACAGTATATTTGTCCTTGTTTTCTCCTGCATCAGTTAGTAATGTCTTCGCATAAACTTCACATCCAGTTGCCTAAACTGAACTTTCCAAACAAATTTAATCAGTGTCCCCTGGATGCAGACATGTCAGCTGCAGTTGTAGTGATAGTTCTGTCATTAGTGAATAAAAATGTCATATTTAATTGTGGAGTTGCATAATATATAATGATTTAGTTTAATAAAATGGAAATTTACTTCTAAGTACACTAAAACAAATGCAATCATTTAGTTAAAAACCAGGTTTGGATTACAGCTGACTTACTGTGCAAGTCTCATATGTGAAGGCACACAATTTTTTTTAATCTAAGAGAAGATTAGAAATAGGAGGAAAATGTTGAATGCAACATTTTCTCCCAATCACTTGTACAAACGATTTAAGAGCAAATTTGTGTGTACGAGCTGTTCTTCCATGGGGCCCAATAAATCCATTGTTGGAACAATCTTATCATTCAGTATATTAAGGTTGTCCACTGACCTAATTTTTCAGATTCATAATGTTAATGAACCTAGACCTAAGCAACCCCAGAATATAGTACAAGGCTTATACAGGCTTGTACAGTAGGCATTAGGCAGGACAAGTGAATGAACTCATTAGGGCTTATCTACGTGTCTTTTCAAAACAAAACCAAACTAAATCATGAAAAAAAATCAATCTTGGAGGTATATCCTAAAACCAACCAGAAGTCAACCATTTTGGATTAAAGATAAAGTTTTGGCCATTGAACTTTAACAAACTTCTCAGGGATTTTGAGACATTGGCTTCAGACTTGGTCAGTATGCAGGTGAGGCATGGAAAATTAAAACTTATCAACATTCTGAGTTTTGTAAGCTTGTGGCCAGGCCCCTTAAACAGTACACTTGCAAATAAATTTGAAATGTAATAACTTTAACAAAAAATCCAAATTAAAGCAAATTTGACGGTATTGATCCCCTTTGCTTGCCCAACTAAACTGGCTTAACAACTGATGATGTCATTGAAGTCCCATCACCTGAGAGAAGAAAGACACTTTTTTTTATTTTTGAGGATCTTTTTCTGACCTATTTGGCCTCATCAACTTGGCAGCATAGCGA
Source organism: Jordanella pulchra (assembly GCA_034780135.1). Classification (NCBI taxonomy): domain Eukaryota; kingdom Metazoa; phylum Chordata; class Actinopteri; order Cyprinodontiformes; family Cyprinodontidae; genus Jordanella; species Jordanella pulchra. The sequence continues at coordinate 5,398 of JAUZNJ010035797.1, forward strand.
AGTGCAGCATTACGCTATCCCATACATTTGGCTCTCCTTTCCACATGGATCTTTGAATCTGCATCAAAATCCATGTAATAGATCTTAGTCTGACTTGATGTGAGTCCAGGCCAATATTTAGGGGCGGTGACTTAATTGCCCTACAAGTGCTGCAAGCACTAAAATCCTCAGCCCCAAGCTGTGCCCAATGTCAGAAACTTAGAACTTCTCACCATAACACAAAAGATATGCCCCAGGCCATGCTTTGACTGAGGATTATGAAAATTGTTACACACCTACAATCCATCAAGAGCAATAAAAAGTTCTATTGGAGCCATAGGCCAAACCCCGCAGAAAGTTGGCCAGTTTGGATCAAATGTGTCAGTTTCTCTCATTTACTCATGTCTCAGCAAACTACCCTAAAGCGCTCAACTTACAGATTTTAAACTGACTTAAGGCTTGGGGGATCAAATGTCATTAAAACATATGTACATCAAAGCAGGTGGACATTGCCAAGCATCAAAATCTGACTTCTCGCCATTAAACATCATGTAGGTTTAACTTCTATACGCAGCATCTGATCCTTACCATAGTGGCTGAGTGTCATCTCAGACAAGCAAGCAACTCATAGGTATGCACATTTTTTGACCGGTAAAGAAATTGGGATTGTAACTTTCTGAAGTCACTGAAGCTCTATCCCAAAAGAACAGGAAGCAGCCACAACTTGTCAGAAAGGTTGGATTGCGGCCAAATCAGTGGAGGTTTGGAGGTGATGATGTACGGCCTCAGTAGTCGCTGTAGGTCGTGTGGCACTAAGCTGCAAGGTCCGCCCAAAGGCCCTTCTGCTTTTTTAACACTTTAGTTTTTGCTTTGAACCTTTAGATTTTCCCCTGTTCCGGGACACCTGAATCAAATGGCTGAATTACCTCTTCTGTATGCAGTTAAATTAAATCCAGTGTCCTGCTTATAACCTAATAATTTGATTCAGATTATTAGGTTAGACACGTTTGAAAGTTACACCTTGCTTTAGTACAAAAAAATTTACTGCTTTGACAAGTGTCTCATTTTTCATAAGATAAAAGCAAAAAATTATTTAGGTATTGTAAGCATTAGCTGCTTAATTTGTTAAGCCACTGATAGTTGTTCATTTAGACAACCTCAGCCTACTGTTGTGCTAGTAAGAAATAAATTACATAGATCCATGGTATATACATTAAAAAAAAGAAACTGTAAAAAATTAACTGTAACAAATAAATAACAGCAATCAGAGAAAGAATCTGTAGTTGTAAACTGTATTGCCTATGAAATATTACTGACAAACAGCAGAGACGAAGACGGGTTCACCAGCACAGCCCACTATCTCAAGTAGTATTGTTTTTTTGGCTAATGTTATCGTCCTTGTTATAAGACAACTATAGAACTGTGAAATAGATTTTAAGATTCTATGGTGCATTTATGGAAAAGTAAAAAGAAAAATTATTTTATTATGTCAAAGGTCCGTCCAGATCAGCTTTACATAACTGCATTCTAAATTCTCTATGACTCTCTATGAGTCAATATTAGATACCTTTAACCAGTTCTACAAGAGGATATTCATACACAAATGCAGTGTTACTCACAATAAAAAAAATTATCATAATTTATAACTGATCCAATATATATATCAGTAATGATATAACCAATTACTGAATAAGTATTATCATGCTGCAGAAGGATTTTGGAAACTCATCAGACACCTCTTTATTGTATGGTGTAGTGGATAAACACCTGGAGTGCCTAACACTTTGTACAGACCTTTATATTCGCTAATCCCTTTTGTTAATGTAGTCTAATTTTCTTGCTGGGATTATAACAACTTCTCATGTAGAAGAGTGAACCAAATTAACTATAAATAGGAAATCCATTAAATATAAAGGGAAAGGAAAATAATACAATTTGTTGAATTAGTGTACTGTCTTGTGTCATTAATTATAAGAGACACATGACAGGTTGCAAATCTTGCATGTTTATAGTAAGATCTATTGTTTAATGTTCTTATTTTTAGCAGAAACATACTTATATGTATGTGTCAAAAGCTTTCAGGTGTGAGTATTTAAGTATTGACTCACCTGGCTCAGCCGCTGTGTTCACTGTCCTGGTAACTGTACAGGACGACAGCTAGGTCACCCTGACACTTTGAGAGGCTTCAGATAGATCAATGGTGCTGCACAATGACACCAATGGAGGATTACGAGGACTCACTAAGCTGCTGTCGGTCAGCATGCCGCATTGATTTTGTCACAGTTGTCATTGCCGTGTGTTTCTGGGACTGTTGAGCTTGGTGGCATTTTCATTTATTTTCCTCAGCATTTCATACCTTTCCTTTAGATATTATCCAGACATTCTTTAATACACACATTTTTAAATTCTTATCACTTATTTGATACAATATGAAACCATGTCGGCAGCGTCTACTCTTCTCCCAAACTGCTGGTGAAGTTTCTTATTTATCTTGACTTTTAAGAGGGGAAGAAAAGTATCTTGCAGTTTAATCAGATCTGTTTGATATCTACAAAAGCAGATTGTTAAAAGTATTCATTGGATATTTCCGAAAGACAAGTACAGACACAGGGATCTATCTATTCAAGGTTTTCAAGCCCTCCTGCACCTCCCTGCATGGTGTCCAACATTTTACACAGTGATAAATGAACACAAAAAAGCTGAAGCATCACCTATTGCTTTAGTCACTTTCTCAAGACCTTGGTATTATTCACACAGGCTAAAAAACTGAAAATAGCGGCATAATTGCCAGAACTACAAAAAAAGTGAAACAAGTTCCAGTTTATAAATGTGCTCATTAGGATGGAAAGGAAGGCTTGTTGAAGGGCATCCATCATCCCAGAGCATCCTATCACTTAATGTTTCTCTTCCATGATTATACACAATTTGTACAAATTGTTTTTATACCTTTTTTGCACATAATTGTTAAATCTTACCTCATTTATCTTATGTGACTATCAGGGTTGCAGAAATACTGCTCTCACGCTGGCTCTACATTTCGCTTTTTTAATTACACAAAGCCTATCTCAAGCAAATATTACATATCCCACAATGCTTTATGATACATGGAATGCACGCCCAAACTAAAACTGCCTATTAGTGGAGTCTGCTGTTGTCTACAGTTGGTAATATTTGATCAGAACTGGCATTTTGTAGTTTTCTTGGGAGGCTGCTGCAGCCCAACAGAGGTCGTTAATCAGTAACATCTCCAGAACCAATTGAAAGGAGAGGTTTGCAGGCATTTAGCCAAGCCTTTTCCACTCGGTGCAGACCACATCTCTTACAATCAGGTTGTTCTGAAAGATTCATTGTCAAGATTTTATGTAGTCCCTCTCTCACTTTTAAACACAGTCTGGTGTTTTACTGCTGAAAGGAGGAGTGACCCTTTGAGTGTCATCTTTTTCTATATGGCATATGCTTTAGTATAGAATATTGGAGCCATGACAACTAGTAACTTTGATTTAGTTGTTAATCTCTTTTTGCCTTCTTAATTATGCTTAAAACCTTTTATTGTTGAAAGTTTTGACAATCAAAGACAAAGTTAGTCAACGCAAAGATCCACCCAGTTTCAGATCTAATTCTTTTTGCTGAAACAACTGGTTTCCTATTTTGGTATTATAGTTTCTTGAATGTAAAGAAACAAGATATTACTATTGATATATGCCTAGTTTTGTGGGTGAGTATGCTATGGTTAGTATGATTAGGTATTTTTACTCTTTCAAGATCTTATTTGTTATATTTCAATTAGTATCTTCAATATATTTAATTAGGATTTTGCCTAATTGGTAGCCAGTGTCTGCCTGTGTTTAATTCATTTTCATAATAAATCCAGCTATTCTGTTAAGGCCTTATAGGTTTGTTCAAGCATCAGTAAGAACATTGTAGACAAGTAACAGATAAAGGTTAAAGCAAGATTTGATTCTGAATCCACGTCCCAGCTTTTGCTCAACTTATAAGACATTGTTTAAACCTTAGCTGTTTAAAGACGTATTGTTACTCTGGAGGAGCTGCAGAGATTCACAGCTAGGGTAAAAAATGGTATTCAATGGAGCTGCTATGAGGAATTTAGTAAACAGATCTGGGACTTAAGGAAGAGAAGAAGATTTATTTTCATTGTACCTAATGCTATGAAATTTTGTTGAGGAAAAGATTAAAGGTATTGTTGAAACTTACTCGCAAATGGCTACCTATGGTGGAATACTAATATTTCATACCTCTCAGTACATGGTGTCCCCACAAAGAAAGATAGTAAAGATAAAAATCAAGTTGTGAGGAGTCCATTTACCAGAGAGAGCGAAGCTGGTCTGAAATAATGAGAAAATTGATGTTCATTTTACAGCAGAGAAGAGACAAAAGAAGGGTTCAGTCAAAGTCAGTACCGACCTTGATAAAATTGAGAATCTGTTGCAAAACATAGAAACGGCTATTTATTATTTATTTATTTATTTATGAGCTTGAGCTTTTTTCTAAGAAGAGTGAGATCATATTACAAATTTGTGCCAAGCAGATTTGAAGTTCTAATGTGATAGAATGTCAATCAGCAGATGGGTTATGACAGGGGAATTTCAGTCCAGTCAGGACGTTTCTCCTTAGCTTTACCTTGGTCCTGTTGTGGCTCTAATATTTTCAGACCTCTTAAAGAATAGTTAGGCTATCCTGAGCTATTTTCAGTATTTGTGCTGCAATATGTTTGGGCTGCTAGATCACATAGGGACCACTTCTCATTCTGCTTCATTCTATCTCTATTCTTCAATTCTGCATTATTTGTCAAGTTCCATCCATACCTTTGTGCTTTTGTCTGCTTTTTCTCATCAAAGTAGCTTCATCTGGTTTGCTGCCGTTTGGCTGTAAATACATTTTGGATGGAAATATCAGCTGTGGTGTTACCATCAACACCTTGGTTTATGGATGATTGAGCTTGGCCTGTGTCTCAGTATTGTCCTGTTTCTCTTACTGTGTCTAACTGGATGTCCTCTCTTTCATCCTCTGACATGGGAGCTGGCTTGGAGCTTGTCTGACTCGTGGTGTCTTTCCTGGACGGGGCCGTCTGTGGAGCTGACAACTGCCTTTTGTATTTCGGCTTCTTTGTGTGTTGGCTTCTGTCTCCTTGAACCCCAGTCGGCCTCGGCAGATGGCTGCTCACACTGAGCCTGCTTCTGCTGGAGGTTTCGTCTTGTTAAAGGGGAGTTTTTCCTCTCCACTGTCGCTACATGCATGCTTGGTGTGAGGAATTGCTGTCGAGTCAATGAGTCGATGCAATCAGCTGGTTGTTCTTAGATAGAAAACGTTGAACCAATCTGACTATGTGATTTGATTGAATTACCTATCTAAAATGCATTGAGATGACACGTGTTGTGAATTGGCACAATGTAAATAAAAATGAATTGCATTGAATAATTTTACCAACTGTACTTTTTTTTTCTTAACCAAATCAAACAAAAGAGTAATTAATTTGTGTTTATATCAAGGCTACAGATGCTTTGAGAGCATTGTTTTTAAAAGCTTGGTGAATATTTAAAGTACTGAAGGATGCTGTTGCTTTGGAAACTGCCCATATGCAGAGCTTCCTTCATGAGCAGGCAAAGCGATTTACACCACATTTCAGCACATGAAAGGAATCTCATTTGGCATTCAAAGAACCTGCCTCTACCAGTCAGTCTTTGAACTTCCATTAAGCCATTTATCACCATGCTGTTCAATTCATTTCTTCTTCTTTTTTCTAAGGAAGAAAGCCATTCTCCTTTTTTCAATTCAGCATCTGTTGACCCTGAGAATTCAGTTATTCTTGCACAAAATGAGCAGAGACCAGAATGTCAGAGGTTATGCCCTAGGCACACCCCTATACCTAATGATATTCTTATACAAAAATAGAAAAGAAATGTTTTCCTTATTCTAAGATTTTTTTCTGTAATGTCTTTCTCCAGTTCCACCGAGCATTCATGAAATGAAGAGTCACGGCGTTGGTTTGGGACGCACAGCATTGCTGCGGTGTGAAGCTGCTGCTGTGCCTTCTCCAACTTTTGAGTGGTACAAGGGTGAGAAAAGGTAAGTCTTGTTTCGTTGCGTCTTATGTCATGTCATAACGTATTTACATCACACTTATTTATGTCCTCTGGATGTGGCTTTCATGTTATTGAGTGATAGCGGAAAGAATTAAGGTAAGGGGTTGACAATCTGAGAAGTTTTGTTTTGTTTTTTTAAACAAGAGGTCCTGAAAATTTTCGAAAAGCATGGGATTTCTTTTAATCCTATTTAAGTTATGAATATGCTTGGAGAATGGTGATTTTTCTTCTTTGATTTGAACAATTCAAGCTCATCACAAGCAATGACTGGATAAAATCCACTTGGAGTCTTGCAAAAAGATTTTCAGGAATTCTGAGTCACTTCATTTCTATTATGACAGAATGCATATACATATTTTTACCAATTTGATTCGTTACAGTTGGTTTAAGGGGTTTGGAACCGTTCCTAGCATTCAGTTGGGGAGAAACCTGGTACATTCTGGACAAGGTCTTTCATTTCGGCGGCGCCCCTGGAGGCAGCGGCTGGCATACAGCTCCGACCAACTTGCGGAGATTTTCACAAAAAAATGCCGCCAAACTCGCAGCAAACTACCTACCAATCCAGCAGAACATCACTTGACCGCCAGCGCCTGCTGGAGCTACGGTCATGCAGTTCTTTCGGACTTGTAAC
>JAUZNJ010035799.1:0-12107 GCA_034780135.1 Jordanella pulchra
TTATATGCATAAAACAAGTGGAACACTATGGCGATAGCCCTACTGCTCCACTTGTGAAAGCAAAATCTGTTGGGCTCAAGATAATTATTCTTATTGCCACATCGCCAGACAGGACACTGTAAAAAATAAATAAATAAATAAAATATTGGTATTCCAAGAATTTTAAAAATTAAATCAGATGTTATGAGCCATTAAATACTCATTTTAAGAGCCATTTTACCAAGTATATTACTATTACTTGGGTAATTTCTTTGGTCATTACTTTGCACTTTTACTTGAGTAAAAAAATTAAAGAAGTTCTACTCTTACTTGCATAATCTTTTTGGGTACTCTAACCACCTCTGTTGAAAACACTCTCACACACATTGGAAGAAAAACCAAAGATGAAGAAGAATTCCATTTCACACCAACAAATTAGGAGGACAAATTTTAGGCAGTTGCTACAAATCAAATACATTGTTCATCAACAACTGTATGCAGCAGAAAAGCAGAAGTTTATGCAGTTCACTGGTCTGAAGCATTAGGCTGTGTGTTAACACAATTCCAAGCAGGAAGAACATTTTGGGAGTGATTCACAGCCATCAAGGAAAGAGCAGATCAAAGCAATCATTCTGGCATCAAAGGGAGTATTAATTAATGACATGGCACAAGAGTGCTAATAAACAGAAAGCTTCCGGGTAACTGTGGTACAAAAGCATAGAGCTAACTTCTTTTTAAATAGTAAAGGGGAACATGCTAGATCAGCATAGCCAGGCCCAAGTGCTTCTGATGATAAGAGAGAGAGATAACCTCACAATCCAGATAAATAATGAGTAGCACTCTGGCTTAGTTCTACACATTATTAATCTGTGACTGCTCCAATAGAATCCGTTAGGGCAAATGACAAACTTGGACAAGTTTTTTACTGCAACACAGGAAAAGGCCAGCGTCCAGCCAGAGGACCTCCACAAATGAAGTGGCATTGACCCGACCGCTGGGGGGCCAGGAGGAGACTGCCCCACCACCGCAGTCTCCGAGTCCAGGGTCGGTGGACTTGCCCGGGCTTCAGCGTCAGGGATTTGTCGCCCATAGGCACAGATCGAGGACTGTGATATTATTCTGCCTCCCAGTGCCAGGACAAAAAGCTATATAATAGCATCTGGTTCATGTAGGCCTCTTGGACCATTCCCCAGAGACAAACCATGTTTCTCTGACACGTACTACACCATCACTACCAAGGCAGGTATCACACTCCCACGATCGGGGCCATGTTTTTCGCCCAAACTAGACTGCGCCTACTGTGAGCCGCGCTGGCTGCAGACCGGAGTGCACCTTTCTACAGTTTTGGATGGATCAAAGGAGTACAAAACTGGCAACATTTATCTGCAAGGATTGACTTGCATGCAGCATCGCAGGTTCATACTAGAACCTGTTTCATATATGAATGGTGGGGAAGAAAATGGAGTTTGATGCAAACATGGAAAGTGATGCAAGGAATGCTCCCAATTACTGGACACAGGTACTCTGGCCACTTATAACTTATCTTATAGGACAGAGATGGAAAATCTAACAGTGGGAACTTTCTCAGTTTAAGATGAGTTTCTAACACGTGAGTAGCTACAGCTTGTCTTTGGCTATGCACAATTTATACAGTATTCAATTAAATTCATTTTTGTTTATATAGCGCCAGTTCACAACACATGGCACTCTCAAGACACTTTACAGAGAGATTTCAATCAAATCATTCAGTCATACTGGTTCAAAATTTTCTATCTAAGGAAAACGAGGTGATTGCATTGATTCATTGACTCTACATCAATCCCTCACACCAAGCACGCATGTAGCGACAGTGGAGAGGAATAACTCCCTTTTAACAGGAAGAAACCTCCAGCAAAGCCAGGCTCAGTCTGGGCAGCCATCTGGCGAGGTTGACTGGGGTTCAAGAAGACAGAAACAGACATATAGAAAGAAGCAGAAATACAAAAAAGTGCACATACTGCACTGTTTGAAAGGTACGAATTGAATCCTAGTTTTCTCTATTAAATCAATGTTTTTTCACATTATGTAATTGATTCTTTATTTGATATGATATGATTCTCACTGATTTGGGATAACTAAAAAAAAAACTAATTGGTGAAAAAGGTGGCCGTGAGATGCAGAAAAAATAGTTTGGAGACATCATCAGGCGGTAGTAGTATGAATCCAGGTCAAGGCAGGACCAGCTGGTGTTGAGAGTAGTTCCGGCCACTAAATGCTGCTTGGCAGGGTCAGTCTGGCTAGTAACAACGTTAGCCAAATGGCGACAATAGCAGTTTTCTATAGTGGCTGTGCTTGCGCGTTGTGTGTGCTTGTGTTTAGGGTGAGGCGGCCCAAATATATTTGCACCAGAGCCTATCATCATGCTGTTATGCCTCTGGATACACCTGTCTCTATCCTAATCTCCCTGATTTCTCCCAGGTGTAATTCTACCTATTACAGTCAGTCTCTCACAGATTGTCTCGTTGTCTGCATGAGATTAATGTCCAGTGCTTGATTGCTCTGCCTTCCTTCCTGTGTTCCTGTACTCAGCCTGCCTTCAGTGGGTTATGATTTGCTTCTGATGTTGAACATAACCTGGACTGCCGCTGCCTTCCAACAGCCTGTTCAGTCATCGTCCACTTTTTCAAGCCTGCCACCAGTCAAAAATCCGTGGTTATAGAATTATCTGATTTGGCAGTGATGAAGCAGAGAAAAAAATGGCAGATACCAGCCACAATGAATCAGTTTGAGGCCCAGGGAGTAATTACCAGAGAAGTAACATCCTAAAAGCAGAATAGAACTTTGTGAAATAAACTTTATTTACTAAACCATTGGGGTTCCTCTGATATTACAAGATCTCATTACAACTCACCAGGGCTGCAACAAGGAATCAATAACTGCTAATAGTTTTTCCATTAAATTTTATTACCGATTCATTTTGTTGTAAGATTAATGCGCTGCCTGCCATGTCACAGTATTTTCAAAGGAAATTTGTTAAACCCTACAAATGACAGCACAGAGAGCACTTGGCATGTCACAATTCTATAAAGTTGGTCAAATAAAAGCTTTTTAAAGTTATTTAACATGAAAGGGGAACACTGTGATGAATATGCAGCAACTAAAACAACATAGAGCGAGTGAAGGGAACCTCGTGTAGTGAGTCACTCTAGTGTTTAATATTTCTTCTAGTTACATGTGAGGAAACAACAACAGCTGTTGGCTCTTGCATTGTCAGTGGCTATAAACTAAAATAAAACTGCACTGATTGCGCCATTTGTATGAGCTCAACATTGCATAATGATGTGCATTTACTTGCACCAAGTTTTAGTCACACAGTTTTTCAATGAAAAAGTCCTTTACTTCTGACTACAGGGCGAACTTGTGTTGGTTCAAGAGGTTCTGAGCTGCAAAAATAGATAAATGGCTGATCAGATTATGGATCAGAATATATCATCCCCTTAATCAGAATGTAACTTAATTCCTATTATTGAATGCTTAAATTTTATACTTGTATAAAAAACAATTCACTGCATGGCAGAAAGGAGCAGGGCTCTAAGCTAACTTTTGAAGTATTGAGATTATCAATTGTCTTTATGCAAACATAAACAGGGTTTGTTGATATCCCAGCTCAGAATGCATACATAATTTACAGACAGAATAAATAAAAAGTGAAAATATACATCCTTTGAGGTGGGCTTCAGCAACTTTAAAATACCCTCAGACAAATAAAATGAAAAGTGTTAAATATTCAGCATTATTTTTAACACTTTGCAATTACAAACTGGTGAAGATATATTGTAAAAGTGAAATATGGACATGGAAATGTAGCCTGTAGTATTTAAATAAAGGGCAGCTTGTGTTGAAATGTGTTGATGAATTACAGTTATACAGGTACACTTTTGTTGTCCATCCATCCATCCATCCATCCATCCATCCATCCATCCATCCATCCATCCATCCATCCATCCATCCATCCATCCATTCATCCATCCATCCATCCATCTTCTTCCGCTCATCTGTCAGGGTCACGCTCAAGTAGTTTATAGGTAAAAAGGCGGGGTGCACACTAAACAGGTCACTAGTCTGTCACAGGGAAAGACCTCTTACTTATTTCTTAATATTATTGTAACAAAAAACAGAAATAGTAACAGTGTCAGTCCAAATGCTCTGATTTAGAATGAAAAAGGTGGAAATTAAAATGAGTATAATTTTTTACATGATTAATTCATTGTTCAAAATAATGATCATAATAATTGAACAGTTGATTATTCTAATCAATTTATAATTCTCTTCATTACTCTAAGATAATAAGTTGTGCTTTCACACTAAAGCTCTTTGATCTGCTATTAAAGGACCAAAATTTGTTTCAATGGGAAGCTCTATTTTCGTCATCCAAAATCTAGTCTGCATCAAAATATATCTTTGCTCAATTGCAAGTAAACTCAAGTGTAATTTGCCTATAGTGAGAAAGCAGCAAGAAGGAAGGTTGCCTTGCAGCAAGAAGGTTCTGGGTTCAATCCCGGCCTGGGGTCTTTTTGCATGTTCTCCCCATACATGCATGGGTTCTCTCTGGGTACTCCGGCTTCCTCCCACAGTCCAAAAACATGACTGTTAGGTTAATTGGCATGTCCTAGGTTTACCGCACTTTACGCCCATAGTCTGCTGGAAATGGGAACCGGCCCAACCCAACCTTGACAGATGAAGCAGGAGAAGATGGATGGATTGAAAACAACAAAGATTTATTTTATGGTTTGTTTGTTTTTCTGCTTCATTCCCGTTATGTGTACAGATTGACATACCGTTCACCGATTCACTTAAGAAAAGCAATTCGATATTTTAATGGCCAATGTGGATCTAAGACTGGAGCGTATCCACAATTGTATTTTTCTTTTTAAATATAAACAAGTATCCTTTTAAGGACATTTTCAAATCAATGAACACGTTTTTTTGTAGGTGCACGTTTTTGTCGATAACACAGCTGTTGTAACCCTTATGGCAGTGTTAAGACAGTTCTGTCTATGTAAATGTGCAGTCCCGATATTAAAGGAAATTCTAGAATGGGTATCAGTGAAAATGGGCCCAATGCATTGAGAAAGATGTATTCAAACTATGTCTATAATGTAAGTTAGGTCAAAAAACTCATGAGCGGAAGCGAAGGTTAGCCCTTTATCAGCAGCTGTCTTTGAATTTATTAAAAAGATTAATTTTTAACTCTTAAGGTGGATATTTGTCTTCAGGGTGGAATTTGTCCTGTTAACACAATTTACTGTGTTTATGACTGCCCTTTCTGACCTCATACTAATGTAAAGCTGCCAATAGAGATATAAATATGTACATTCATACATATACTGCTTGTAGAGAAGAGTTTATGATAGCAACCTAAAAAATCAACACTTATGATGATATCATTAAAACTAAAACTATCAGAATAGTATCGGCCATGGCGGCTATAGTACCAGTGGTCTTATAAAATGTCTCTGGAGGTTCTCAGTCATTCAGGTCATGGTCAAGCTTGGAAAGTTCAGTTTTGGTAACTTGAAGGTGTCTAGAAGACGTTTCACCTCAGATCCAAGAGGCTTCTTCAGTTGTAACTGATGCAGGACAAAACAGAGATAAATATATTGCTGGTGTGACCAAGAATCTCCCTAATTCTTTGGTCAAACCTACGGTATATTAGTGAAGAGATTATACTGAACACATTTCTGAAGATGGAAAGCACTGGTACAGAAAAAGTCACAAATTGGTACACTGGATCTACATATGTTTTACCTTCACACTGCTATATTAGCAATGATATAAAATGAGGCTGTTGCACTTTTAGATGTATTAGACTTCTTTAAACGTACTGAGACAGGATCACAGTCTGTCATATCTTGTGCCTTTAGAACAAAGAATGCAGCTTGGTTAAATGTTTTTTATCAGTTGTTGTACTCCTGCTTTGCTTTTTGCCTCATGCTTGCTTTGTGTCCCCATCAAAAAAGATCAACCTCACTTTGACCTCCCTGGTAAATTTCATGTAGAACCAACGCTTAGTATTAGGATTTGCGGATATTGAAATTCAAGTATCAATATTGGATCGGAATTAAAAATAAAGTTGATCCGTGCATCTTCTTGATATAGATTCCAAAATAAATGAAGTATTATCAATTCGTCATCAGAGACAGCCAAAGTGATTTTGTGTTTTTTGTTACTTTTTGTTTACCACAGTCATTTTTACAGAGTTAGGTTTGGGATGTATGTGCTACTCGCCAACACTGAGTAATACACAGAGTCTGGCAGATTATAAACCTTCTAAACGAGAGCATAAACTAGAGACTGTTTCCTAATCCCAGCAACACATTGAGATGGAAAACAGTGATAACAGCAGCAGACAAATAAAAGATTAATCTAATAAGTCTGGGCCACCACACAGAGCAGAGCACGAACCGGCTGAGGTAATCGCTTGTGCTGGGATGTGTGTGTGTGTGTGTTTGTCACAGCCTGACAGGCAGAGAGAGAGAGAGAGAGAGAGAGAGAGAGAGAGAGAGAGAGAGAGAAGCCGTGCAGCACCAAAGCTGCCCTCGCCATCTGGCCTTGGCAAAATGAACACAGAGTCCCTCACAGTCTCGCTCCCTCTTTCTGTCTGTCTCTACCTCAGCCATGCGACTGGGGATTTGATACCAATCCACCCAGGGAGATTAAGTGTTTCCATATTCTGGTCATATTCCCTTGTTTTGCTTTCGAAAAAACAGTACTTGTGTGCCAACATGTTTACTGGGTGGGTGGGTGATTGAGGAGCCGAGCAGAGGGAGATTAAACGGGAAAATAGGAAAGAAAAACACTTTGAATCCTGGTACAGTGCCAAAAACCAAAAACTGCATGATGAAGGTGAAAAACTAGGTCCACTGCACGTCATGTTGGCAGAATAAGCTCTGTTGATACGGCTTTGCTGGGAGGAGGCAGATAAATATAGCAAATGTATGCACTGTCAGTCCCATAGGGTTTACATCGACCCCAAGTTAAAGAGAGATGAAATTATACAGAGATTATATCTTAAACTGGCTTTAGCATTTTACAGTAGTAAGAATAGTTAGCATTTCTGTTTTACTGTGTTTTATGTGTGTTCCCAAGAGCAATAGTTCGCTAGCATTTTAGAACAAGTAGGGCCTGACGTCAAGACCTTAAAAAGCACTTAGCTCATAAAAAGTTTCACATTTAACATTAATCATTTTAGAAGATATAGCAGCTGCTAACAGGACAAATTCGTGACTGCTTTAAACTAAGTATTTTATGGTGACTTCACTTGACCAATTCTTAACAGCTATTTGCCTAGAATTTTTAGCTAACATTAGCCACAACTAGATAGAAAACTGTAGGCTACTGTCTCAAGCGGTGGGATTTCCTGAAAAGTACCCAATTATAAGGAGTTTACTCTATCAGGTTGGTTTCACCTTCAAAGTGACAAAAGTTGACATAATCGCACAGAAACAAGTCTAAACAAGAGTAAGAGAGAATTTACAGGCATATATAAAGCAAGAGAGCTTAGAGAAGGAGCATGAACTCATGATTGTGATGTATTTAAATCTGCATACATTAAACATTAAAAAGATGAAGAGTAGTCCACAAGCATGTGCTTTAAATAAAACTGCTTGTGTGTCTATTTACAATATGTGTGCATTTTTAGGGAAAATTCCCACTTCATTGTACTCTGGCATTTGTTCTTTGTTAACCTTCTCTAACTTTCACTTTGCTTGTTTAAACCTTAAACCTGGGACAACAGAAAGGCTTTGGAGTACATGTTTTATAGCAGACACATTAAATCAAGGGGAGTGTTAACGAAGAAATAATGTATCTTCTAAAAGTCTTACTCTTTTGCAGAAGTGTTGCCCTTTAGGTAGCTCTTTAGATCCTTGTACTTCTTCTGATTTAATGTTACTATTTTCTAATATTACCCAAACTAATGAGCTAAATCTGCGACTTACTGGTTCTGGGTCCAGGTGGATCATCCATCCAACTCTGGGCACAGACAATTTTTTGGTGAATTTTTGGATTAAAGCCACAAAATATAAGGCCAGGGTTCTAGTCCATAAGATAGGAAATATTAGACTCTTTGGAATTAATTTGAAATCTAAAACATTTAGGTTTCATCCAGAAAGTCCAAAAACATTAAACCAAATCTGTAACCTTAAATCAAATTCTAAACCATTCAAAATATCATTTTTGTATTACAACATATTTCCATATTTAGAGGAGTTTTTTCCATCTCTGGTTTCTTCTGAGGTCATTTCAAAGTGAATAAAGCACGCGCACACACACACACACCAAATCACTTGACAAGAGTGTAAATCCACAGAGCTCTAAGAGGCTTTACTAGGAAAGATCACCTCTGCCCCCACCCAACACCATCCGCTTTTTTTTTCTCAGTGTTTGTTATTCCGTCAGATTCAAAGAAATTGGAAATAGCAGCACACCGTGCGAAGTGATCATCCGTCCATCTTGCAGAAGCCAGTCCTGTGTAATGTGCTTTCAGTAAACGGTGACACATAAAGAAAACACAGCTGCACCATCTGCACTTCTGCTCAGTACAAAAACATACAGACTCCCATAAACAGGAGGCTCTTCGGCTTCTCATGTTAACTGGAGTTAGTATTCATCAGCATGCTCTCCAGTACGTTTAATAATGCAATAAGATGCGCCCCGTCTTGGGTTTTAACCTCCTGCTAGTCTACATCTCTTTAAAATACACATAAACATTTATATCTTCTCCTGTGTTAGAAGTTTTTGACTTTTACTCATTTTCACCTAATCATAACACTTACACTAAATGTTATCAGTATACTTTTTCACCCTAACTAAACCTCACTCTTATCAACCTGAGAAGTGCTCTGCCATATTAGAACCAATCTTTAGCCCCTTAAAAGCTCATTAGTCCTCAAAAGGTAAGAGAAAATACAAGAAAAAGACCTCTATAGGTAATATAAATGTGTCTACACACACACTCTATTCAGTCCAAGCTATCCAGCAAAAGGACAAAAACATGTCCAAGGACAGAGCATTATTAAATATTCTATTGACTGGAACGGAATGCAGTCACTTATTCAGAAGAAGGAAAGTGCTCATTACTGAAAAGCATAATGATGATAAAAAAGCAGATCTGGAAGCATAAGAGAAAAGACATCAAAAGGCTTGAAAACAGAAATCTGTTAAAAAAAAAAACACACACACACAATAAACAGATGAAGTGTGAGTGTTTGTTCCCGACACCCTTTAAAGCTGCCTGTTTGATATGAATCCTCACCAACAAATTTTTGACTCAGACAGTCATTTTCAGGACTTCTGTAGATTGAGACAGTTTTAGATTTAACTGCCTCCATCATGGACGCTTCTAGACTGAGGCCAACAAGGGGCCGGGCCCCTGGAGAACTGGTCCTGGTCCCTATATTGGAAACTGTACTAAAGACATAATACTAAATGAATTTGTATGTATTTTGGATCATGGTGATATGTTATAGCACCAATTTCATTTTTGTTATTTTCTAAATCCCTTTTTAGTTGGTAAACATTGTGATGTATTTTTGTGGGCGGAGCATAGCTGGAGGCTATTGATTCGGCCCGAACACTCGAACAACGGTAACTAGCAAGTTATGTTAGCTTACTTGTAAGATAACATCTTTTGAAAATCCAGTTTTATCTGAATACATAAGGTTATTACTTTCTGGGCCCAGGAAATGTATTTTAAGAGGTTAATTTTATTGGATGGAACCAGAAAAGTTGAACCAGACACACCGACTGAATAGATAGATGATCTGACAGGGTTACCGCTGGTTGAGTGGCGTTTACACATAGCTAACTGAAAAATAGAGGAGGATCTGAAGTTCTACCTATGGCCAGAAAACACCCATGTAGCTAGCTTGGGTCAAGTAAAGAGAAGAAAAAGCTATATCTTGATGAGAAAACTGCACTTGTCCATGTAGCTGGTTGAGTTACTTAAGTGAACCATATTCCATACCAATAAAACACAGCATTTTATTTACCGTAATTTATTTGGTAAGAAGTGTGGGCTGCTTACAAAAGTGAGTTTGATTATTGTTTCTGTTCATTCTTCTCTCTCAGATACCATCATTTTTTGTCTGGCAGTGGCAGCTGGTATGGGGTTAAACTTCTACTTGTGTGTACTCTGTCGATTATGGCAACCAACAACAAATCAATATACTAATTTATGCTCCTTGTGTAGCTGAGCCTGTGCTGGTTTGTCTCCAACTGTTTTGTTTTTCCTCCACCTAACGCTCTGACATAACTGTGATATAGACGTGTCTAAAGCTGAGGTTCCCAGGGCTGCACTTGGCTCTTTGGGTCACTTAATACATCAACCAATGAACTATTACCCTGTTTTTTGTTTCATTCTTTTGTTCAGTGACCCAATGAAACAACACTGCGCTCCCCAGGTAAATTTGGTCCAGAACTGCCACAGGCCTCCAGTCAGTCCAAGTATAGAAATGCCCTGAGAAATGTGCTTTTTTAGCCAATCAGTAAACATGTCATACTTTACCTCTTGTATTTAGCAGCACTCTTCAGCGTTGATGTTGTTTCTGAGAAGAAGACTCAAAAAGAGGACTTATTTTTAAAAAGACAGGAATACTTAAAGCCTAATCTTAAGCAAGGGAATTAAAGCCCAGATATTTCTTTTTTGTAGATAAATCCTCATTCTGTGGTGGCTCTATGTTTTTTGTGGACTTTCCTATAATATCCATTCATAATTTACATTTACCAACAGACTTTTATGTAAACAAACTGCATCGTGTGGGCAGAGGGTGTCATAGCGGTCCTATAAATCAGCGTGTTTTTAAACACTGTCATTTATGACCACAAATCCAATACTGGCTGAGAGCGCTCATGTTGCTCAGTAGTTTACTAGCTGAATAATGAGAGTGAATACAGTGACTGTAAACAAATTTACTGGATGACAAAGCTGTTAGGTGCAGCTTAGAGCACATAATAATGTTTCTGCTGATGTTGCTCCAGGTTACTTTGCACTTGAATTTCTTCCTAACAAATGATCAAATAGTAAGGGTTTGCAGCCAAGCTGAAAATGTAACGTTTAAATTTATGTTTCAAAGAAATATCTTAATTGTATAAAGATATATCTTCTGACTAGAACTAATAATAACGCATTAAAGTTCGACAGCCTTGGTTTCAATATGAATCTGACAGAATCTGTTAGATGTTGTAATTAACTAATTACATTTTCTTGAGTAATGTTTTCACAAGAATTAACATTTAGGAGTAGTTTTACTGTCCCATACTTTCCACTTTTACTTGAGTTATAGTTTTACAAAGTATCACTGCTTTGACTTGAATAGATGTTTATGCTGCTTCACTTACCATGAGTCAATTCACTAAATAAAACACAAGCACATTTATTTGAGAATGCAAAAGACAAGGAAACAAAGTTAAACAGTTAATTGTTTGGGGTTTTTTTGTAAACAAACATATGGTCCTAATCTGACTTCTAGCTGCTAAGCCTTCTCTGACATATGGATGTTGAGGTAATAAATGGTATAAAATGTCACTGGAGGAGGTTTAACCTACCCTAACAGAGTATATTACAAACTGCAAGAATTGGTTTCATAGGTTTTGTGCTAAAAAAAAAATTGATTTGGAGAAGTTTTTACTTTGCCTGAGTTTGCTTTATTTAAAATAATTTCAAATATCTACGAACTCTTTAATTTATTTCTAACTTTAAACACCAACGTTTACAATAAGCTGTATATTTTGATGGGTCTGATTACTTAAGCTTGTAAAGTAAATCAGATGCTATGATTAGTTATACTTTACTTGAGCAGCTTTTTTACCAATTACCTTTATACGTCTTAGAAAGCGGCTTTTTACAATTACTTAAGTAAGAGTATTTTAAACTAGAACTATTTTGACTTGAGTCCAATATTTGATTACTTCACTGGAATTGATTTAAGATGGTTGACAACAAAGAGGTCTTTTAACCTAACAACAAATATTTATTGTCAAAATACTATTAAAAATATGCTTAAAGCCTCTCAAGAACATTTTTTTGCAGTTTTTTGAGAGATTTTGAGAGACCGGTTTGATTTTATACCAAAAACAAAGTTCTTGGC
>JAUZNJ010035800.1:0-12107 GCA_034780135.1 Jordanella pulchra
TAAAAAGAAAGAAATAAAAAAGATACATACATTGAAGACATCAAAACCCACACTCTAATCCTAATTTAACCATAAGCTATTCTTCAATGCCATTTCTGTGAATGAACACCTACATGTTCCTTCACAGAGGCGTGGGGAATTCATAGCCTTACTTGAGCACAGGTGGAGTGCATCATGTTTACGAAGATAACTTGGGAACATTTACTGAAGAATGTTTGTTGAATCTTATGTTGCGTTCGTAAAAGCCCACGGTAGGAGAAAAAGAGAAATTTTTAACAACAATCTGAAAATGTTATTACATGAAGCCCAATGTTTTACCTTGGAGACTTAAACATTCCTCTCCATATGGATGACCTGCCATCAGGAAGGCTTTTGGACACTTTACCTGACTGACTTGTACTTGCTAGGAATTTCGTCCCATTGAGTATTGCCTTGGCTTAAGGAGGTGATTTTCAGCAATGGCCTTAGTCTGAACCTGTCTCAATCGGACTGCTGCTTTAGGGACAATTCGTCATGGATACCAAATTTTCCCACAATGTAGCCACCAGAATCACAGTTGTGACCAAACACTTCCACCACAATAAGGTTGTGGTTATGAAGGAAATCTTGCACTGCATCATAATACCACCCTAAAAACAGACTCCAAAGGCTCATTTTTATTATTTAATGGTTAAAAAATGTACTTTTACTTCATCAAAAACACATCCACACAGATATATTATAGTTCTGGATGCTGATTCAATGTATCAGCTGTGAGACATTTGATTTATACTTCCTCATCCTTCTGTCAAGCTCTTTTCTTGGTTTTGGAAAAATGCTGCATTGGCGTTTGGTGTCAGCACATTTGTGCATATGTGTTGAAGTCGGGGTGTGAGAGATAGGATGGGATTCTCCCCAGACAATAAGATGCCTATATTTAAACTAACCAAGGGAGACTGAGGGAAAAAGGACGAAATTTGAGTTTCCGAAGTGGAAAGTGAGAGACATTAGACTCCAGCCAACTGTTGCCTTATTAGTTTAGACATCTTGCTAAAAACTTATTTTCTTTTGCAGACTTTATTTCCTCAACAAATTAAGAGTTTGTTTGTGCAGGTTTATTGTTTGAATCTTAACAAGTACAAATAGCAAGGAAAGCCTCAAATTTCTTTGCAGACACAGTTCTTCAAAGGCAAACCATCCATACTTGCTGACGACAAAATTTCCACAGCTCAACCCTCTGGGGTGGCTGCTGTTTCATTCTCCTCTTCGTGATGCCTGCAGGCAGGGCAGTCAATCAAATCCACTTCGTGGATTTGAAGTCACCATGCTGTAGGTCGAGCAGAATGAGCTCTAATAACGTCCTGCTTAAAAAACTACAGGATTCCTGCACAAGTCAGCTTCTTGAGGACATACGCTGTTTATGCCTTCTAGCATGTGGAGCATAAACTCTCCTTTTAATAACAAGGGTTATGAACTTAGAGCCCAGTGGAAAAGTTAGGCCTGCCCATTTAAAAATATATATTTTTATAATATTTTTTTATTTTTAATAATGTTAAATGTTTAATATGTTATTCCTGGAAAAGGTAGAGGTGGATAGAGTACCTGAAAATTATTCTCAAGAGTAGCACTATCTCAGCATTTTTTTTTTCCCAAGTAAAACTGAAAAAGTATTTCGTAAAAAGGCTACTTTAGTACTGAGTAATTGTTCGATTGTAGCATCTGATTTAATGTTTGGAAACGATGCAGACAGACTTTATGTGCAAAGGCTGGTATTTTAAACACTCAAATGCAAGAATGATAATGAATACACAAATAAATAAATGAATACATATATATGTATGCATGTATGTATGTATGTAAAAGAAAAAAGTTGAATAATAAATACTTTTACCGAACAATCTTTTTTGCACATATAACTTATTCTTATAGTGAGAACTGCTCAAGATATGGTGGTTCTTGTTGCTATTTTCATTTTCTGACCTCAATCTCAGATGTTTAAAGGATTTGCTGATCTAAAACATATTTTTTTTTCTTTCCTTTATTAGATCAATCCTTGATAAAGGGTTGTTATCATATTGCAGTGTCAAGTCCTGCTGAAACGTAAATTGTTTACAGATTATTTCACATTTTCCTCAATAGCCTCTGAACAGGTCTTGCTACAGCAAAGCATCCTCAAATCATGACTCTTCCAACTCCGTCCTATACAGCTGGAAAACGATTCTATTTACATTTTAACTTTTGCAGCAGTTTTCTGGTTTGTACAGCCATGCATTTTTATATCAGCAGCAATACGTTCTTGCTGTAGATACCATGGTGTCATTTTAGGATTTTGGGAGACTTTAAGATAATGCTCTCAGCTCTTTGTGCTGGATTTGCAAAAATGGACTTGTCAAATATTTCCTGGGACCTTTTAAAATCCCTTACCAGACTGTTGGGAAACAAAAATATACATATTTATTCTTTCTGAAGTTCTCTTTCTATCTCACTATGGTGGTTAATCTCACTGGAAAAGTCAGGGGGATGAATCTTAATGTCGAAGGTTTAAACAGGACAGACTTCCCTTAATGTTGATATGTCCTTGATTAATCTTTGTTTTATGGATTATTTTTTAATTTTTTTATCCCATTTTTATATTAATTGTTTTATCTGTTTGGTTAATTGCTACCAATTATCCACAATTCTTCATATGTTTGAAAAACAGGTTATTTAATTTCGTCCTTGTTTTCTTAAGACTGTATTTGACTGCAGGACACTTTCACTGTCTTTTATTTCTGTCTCACCCAAGTTAGAATCCGAAGAGGTGAGCAGGGTTGCTGTGGGGGTGATAAAGAGCTTCCTCTTTGAATTGTAAAGTTTCAGGTTACGTGTGCGCATGCAATAGCAGTCTATGTTGAGTGACAGTGGTTTGCCAAGATAATTTAATGTCCATGAGGCTATATGAATGGCTGCGGTGTGGTGGGTTAGTCATGAAGTTCTGCCTCAGAGAGAAACTCAAAGGTCAAGGTAAATAAATAGGCTATTTTCTACAACATGCTTAAAGCACTTAGAGAACGTACAGTTCTGTCCACACTGAAAGACGTTGTAGAAACCAAACACTACGTATATTTTACCGCTTCACTCTAAAACTTTAAGTCATATCTTAGGGTTTTTTAGGAGCTGATAAGTGCTTTACAAGAGAATCCTTTAATGTAATGAGGAGATGCTAGTTGTGACATCTGTGTACTTATTGTCTCTTCAAAAAATGCGCCTTTTCCATGGGAAGAACCATGGTTCTAGAACCGGCTCGGAGCCCATGCCTTAGAACCTCGATGCTTGGTTCCAAGCCAATGCCTTTTTCGACCAGTTCTAGAACCGAGTGCTCCCTCATCAGTAGTGGGCGGTACAGAACATGGAAGTAACGCCAGGTGCCGGGAAGCAGGCATGCGTGTATCAGTCCACCAGAGAAGATGATGAGGAATGAGGACGAAGCACATCAGAATAATATGAGCATATAGTAGCCTGATGGTGGACTTTGTTGCTCTGCGTTTGGTACTTCTGTTTGCAGCTTGTCACCGGTCCCAATGCACTCGCAGGAAGCACACTCCACACCAATCCTTCACAACTGCAGTCATGTCCCACTTAATGAATGATGTATGGATGAAGCCAGCAATAGCTGATCTCCATACAATCAGGGCAATGTGCTGAAATAGAGCAATAAATCTCTGTTTTCTGTTTTTGGCTAGTTACGATCATGGGTGTCAAACTGGTTCCAGAAAGGGTAGTGTGGCTGCTGGTTTTCTTTCCAGTCAAGCAGTAGCACACCAGACTCCATCAAGTTGCCATGTTAAGGTGGGATGACCAAAGTCTCAATTTAGATTGAGATGGAAATTAGATATTCAATAATAGCAAAGCAAATGAGGTATGATCATTGTCAAAAAGAGATCTATAGATTTTCCAAAATATAAAGGAGGTTCTTGCAAAATTAGAACAAAGACTGTTTCTTCTCATTTTTTCTCTCCAAGCCAAGAGAGACAAGGATATTGAACATCTAAATTTGACAAGTGAAAAGAATTTAGCCACATAAAGTTGTTTTTTGCAAATACTTTTGAAGGATCTTTAGGCTTCTGGGATGTGACTGAATGAGTGTGAATTTTTCTATGTTTAGTTGTCAGGTTAAGCATTCACCTCCCCCCACCTACTGTATCATCTACAGGGCCTGCCTCCTCTCCCTTCTTATGCTCCCCGCTGATGATGGGTGCCTATGTGTGCTGGTTTTCTAGGTGCGAGTTGGGTACTTCGGTGGACGCTGTCTCATTCCTGGTTGCTGCCAGGCGTGGCCTGAACCTCCTGGCTAGGGGGTAATGAGGCTTCGGGCCTCAGACCCCTGGGCTCTCACCTGGTTCCATCTTGGGCGTGCCTGTCCGCAGATGGACTCATGGGCTCAGTCTGTCGTGGGACCTCAGCACTATGGTCTCTGGGGTCGGGCTGTGGGTTCTCCCGTCTGCCCTTCTCCTATTGTTGCGGCCATCCCTATGTCTGCACTCCTTGTGTGCCAGTGATCTGTGTGGCCTTATATATCTGTGCCTCAGGTTGCCTCTTTATCAGTCCTGGGGCCTGTAGGGTGAGTCTGGGGCCACCTACACCTGCTATTGAGCGTATTTTTCCTTCTGAATACACTTTGTAAGCCCTTCATACATAAACATGCTCATACATTCATACCACGTGTGTTTTGTTCCAGTTGTTCACAGATGCACACTAATATTAAGTACTAAGCTACATCTACAGATATATGCAATCCTGAATAATATTGTGAAATCCCCATCGGTTTTGGTTTCCACACACCCATAATGACTGGATATCTAAGAGATACTAGCTCTCTGGAAGCTACTTTGATGTTTACTTTGGTTGTTTTCTTCTTTTTGCTGTTGTTATGTTCTCTGTCTTCTTTCCCCCTCATTTTACACAGGTGTGGAAGCAGACTGAGAGTTGTTGTATATTTTCTTTGTTTGTTGTTGTTTCTTTTTGGGGATTTTCTCTCTCTTTTTATGCACTCTCCGTTCTTTCCAGCTCCATCTCTTTCTCTCTACCGCTTAATTCTTATCTCCTCTCCCTTTCCCACCTTCCTTTCCATCTCAGTTACCGATGTATAAAATCTCTTCCCTAAATCATCTACACTGAAGTTTTAGGTTCCAAGTAGACCTTTATTGACAACAACCATAATAGTCTACTTGTAAAGCAGAGCTGTTGGGTCTATTATCTAGCTTTGGGACATCGATTCTCAAAGCTATTTTAGCGAAACAGGACACACCCAAAATAAATCTAGATCATATAACTTACCCTAGTAAAATAAGGAGTGTCCATTTACATTACCAACCTGTAGCTGTGCTTGTAGGAAGAACTTGTACAGTCCTGAGTTGCAGTTTGGCGGCACATTGGATATCCACAATTTAGACAGTTCTACTTATAAAGGTAGAATGCCTTTAAAGCATGTGACTGTGAAGAAATTAGAGCTTTCCTTAAGTCACAAGTTCTTATATACACACCCCCCTTCTCTTCTACAGCAGCAATAACAAGCATATACCATTAGCTTATTATGCAGTTTTGGTGACATCGTTTTAGCTTTTTCCAGTGACATTTCGGACAGACAATAACTACTTTGCATTTCAATAAGCTATTCAAGAAAGCTGATGCTAATTGTTAAAGATAGGCAAAGATCTGAGATGATTCTGAGGATCTTAAGTCAAACGAAATCTCAAAAGCGTAATTACCATATAACTGTGCTGTTAAGTTAAAAGATGGCAGCAATAGCTTTGCTAATGGTTATGCATATGAAAGAAACAAGGCTTCAGACACAAGTACTATATCAGGAGTACTTAACATGAGAAGAGAACCAAAATAAAAACTAATAGATGATGGGAGCAATGGGTGAATAGGTGGCAGTGCAAAGAAAAAGCAGTACGGTTAATAAGAAGAGCTGTGCCAGTGGTGCTTTCAACTACAAATAACCCTTCTACAAACCAAAAAAAACAATGACAGTACTAGTGGCTTCATCAGTGACACTTCCTGCTAAAATGTTTAGAGGTCGAGAGTAAGGAGTACTTTTTATTGGTAGAGCAGCAGTGAATGTGTAAAGGAAGTTTAAATATTTCACATTTCCCAGGATTGTAGAAATCACAAGCTGAAAAATGCTTTCTACTAGAACATTGGTTAATTGTGAGCAATTTAAGTTTATTTCTTTATTTTTCTCTCTATTTTGTATAATGTCTTTGTTTTTTTATGTTTGAATTATCATTTACTGTTTTTGTTGTGCAGAACTTTGGCCAACAACAGTTCTTCTTCAATGTGCTGTATAAATGGGTTTGACTTGATTTGAAAGATGTAGCATAGAATAAAACAAATCAAATGAACATGTTAAAAGGGTTATAGCCTGAATGTTTTTGCATCTAGGCATATTATTCTACAATCTTTACTTAAAACTTGTCCCAACATAAATTGTTATATCCCGACTTTTAGGCAAGACCCTAAATCGAGTATAATGTAGAACCCGTCTTCTGCACCAACATGCTGTAGGCACTTCTATATTTTTCCTCTTTTTTTCCATTCTAATCACATTTTCATTAACCCCGGGGAAATCTTCCCGCTTACACTCACATTTACACACATACACACTCGCTCCTTGACGATGATAAACATGTTGGGAGTGATTTTTCCATCTGCCTTTGATTTCCTTTGCCATCTGCTGTCGCCAGCAACTCCTCAAGCAGCAGCTCTGTTTAGAAGAATTGTGCATTGGTTCCTATATCTGAAGTAATATCTTCCTCTCTCTGATCTTTAAAATTTACCCTTAATTTAAAGCAAGGCAGCATGGATGAATTCCTGAGCTTTCTGTTATTCTTTTTAGTACTAATAGGAAGTCCACAGAAATCATCTCAAAGCAATAATCTCATGTTTAGCTGTTTTTGTCTGTCAATCATCCTAGGAGAAGCGTTAAGTTAAGAACTTGCAGGGTTGCCGAAGGATGCAACTTTTTTTTTCTGTGATGTGTTTTATTGTTTTCCTCTGCAGGGAAGGTTCTCTGCAGATGTGATTGACATGGTAAGTTACTTAAAAATTTAAATAAGCATCTTTATACCGCAACAAAAAAGATGTCCATTAATTTTTGATGGGTGGAGAAAAAACATAAAAGCCTTGCTTCTCTTCTTAGGGCCTTTGACAAGATTTAGATAGTCTTGAATTGTCCTATCAAATCTTGAGTCTAAGGTTTTGATGCATTCAAACTATAGTAGTAAGAGTCCAAATCATCCAAAAAAAAAAAAAACCTGAATAGTTACGAGTGATATTCAAAGTCACTTCTGTTTTTTTTCAGTAAGAGATTATTGCCATTCATAGATCAAGATGTAAATCAGCACTTCAGGAATCAAGAACAAGGACAAGGAAAAATAGGCTATATAACTTTTCATTTTTTCTTTTCCAATTATGTTTCCAAATCTTCAGGCATCAACAAGCATTTAGGAACAAAAAGAAAAACAAGCACCTCAGTCAGATTATTGCAAAAAGATAATAAGGATTTTGAGATTGAGCCATTAGCCACCTCATGTCCTTGGCTAACATTACGATAAAAGCCAAGAAGGAGCAAAGTATTGATCTAATGATCTATCTAATCGGGAAAAAAGGTAAGGATAAAGTTAAGTTTAAGCAAATTGTACTCAAAAGGGGTAAGTTGATTGTTACAAAGGGGGTTAAATAGCAGAAGATGAAATAATGACGGCTATAAGTACCATGGGATCCCAGAGGCAATCGGTAACCTTGGCGAAGTCATGAGTAAGGTAGTCACAGCAAATAATAGTAAAAGCAAAGTCCAAGCCATCAGTACCTATAGCATTTACACCATCAGATACGCTGCAAAAGTACTAATATAGCCAGAGAAGGGTGTAGAAAACAAGGATACCAGATGCTAAGTTGCACCCATAGTATAGTAACCTGTAATTACACTGATGCTAAGAGAGATGAGGGAGACCGAGGTCTAGGAAGCAATGAAACCAAAGATTCTACATCACAGATTTAGTTATGATCTAAATAGTGTCTTAGGAAGGAGAAGGTTATGTGCAAGTGAAGGACCAGGAGGAATCAACGGGGAAAGATGACCTCCAGCATATAGATTAAAGGTGTGGGTGATCTTGAGAAGTCCCATCAATAGTAGGATGCTAGGATGGTAAAATGTACAAGAAACGGCATAACCAAGTAGCAAGAATAGTGTAGGGGAACGTCTGTGCTGTGTATGTGACAGACGTTTCCAGTCACAGAGGAAGAAACAACAGAGAGTGATGGATAAGACTAAGATCATTTGGAATATTTTAGATCTTGACCAATAAACAGGCGATACCCAACCAACACATTGTTGTGGTGGGCACAGCAGATAAAAGGTAACAGCCATGACACTGTTATGACAACTAAACTCTAAGAACAAAGCCTCAAAGAACAAATAAGGAAGCTGTGGGGCATCAAGGGACTTCAGTGGCAGAGTACAGGAACAAACTGTGAGATCTCTGCCCAGAAGAGTCTGAGGAACTATAATAATGGGCAGGACCCTAAATCTCACAGGCTTCAGTAATGAGTTTATTTTAATGAATATTCTTTAAACCTGCCCTGTCAGAAGTATTTATATCACATTCTGATTTTTTAAGATTTTTAGCATCTAAAGCTTGGTATGTTTAGATAGTGCTACTGTTCTAAGAAAAACTAAATATTTTAGATGGATATATTTCCCATTTTAAAGAAGTCAGTCTTATGAAACTATTTTAACCTGAACCTATTTGTGGGATATATAAACCTGCAATATCTACATTACTCACAGATTTTTATGCGGAAAAATATTTTAATGCAGGAAACTCACCTTTATTTTACAACATTATCAGTCATCAATAATAACAAACCCACTTTAGTAACAAAGAAATCTTGGGGAAATAACGGCAGAGGAAGATTTCGCATCAATAATTTGTGGTAAACAGGGCCACCTAGTGGACGTTTATGTAAAACGATCTCTAGTAATGGAAAATGTAATCAGAATTTGTTTTATCTGTTATGCTTTATTTTAGGATAAATGTGGGATTATAAAGGCATTTTGTTGCTTTTCAATGGTACATTACATGTCCAGAAACAACTGTCTGTTAGTGTGAAGTTTAGATAATGTGAGTAAATATTCAGTCAAAGTCACAGGATATATATTTAAGAGGAAAATAAATCAAGAAAAGTAGCAGAAAATATCACTATAATTTCTAAATTTTGGAAAGAAAATCCAACTTTTAGGTAGAACTAGATTAGCTAATAAGAACATTTCTTATGCGGACCCCCCCAAAACCTTCTGGAAAACCCTTTTATCTTGTGAACTGCAAGCTCATTCTTTTATGATCCAGTATGAACCCCCACACTTGAGTTTTAACCAGTCTGCTGCTTGCATGAGATGGAAAACTGCAAATCATGGTGTGTGTGCAGAAAGAAGACATTTTGTAGCATGAATAAGGTCATTTTAGGGTCATTACTCTGTATTAATGAGGGCAAAGTAAATCTCGATACATACACAAAAGAAATCAACAGTTCAAAAATTGCTGACATATAAATAAAGGCAACATGTGGAAAAAAGAGAACGCATGAATACAAAGCTGTATACTATTGTGCGAATCATACCCACACCATATGCATGCATGCAGTGTTGCATATCAGTGACCAGCCAGGCAGTGTCCACGTTCTCAAGACTCACCTCATTTTCCAGGTTTATAAGTAACAGCTTGTAAACCGCATAGTTCCTCATTGAAGAGTGTGCACTGTGTAAATCTATGCTTGTGTATTAGTGTAGTTGACAATATGTGTAATTGCCTTACTTGGAAACTGTCCAACATGTATTTTATAGAAGCTAAAATAACAGGATGGACTAGTGATGAAGCAGTGTTTTCGAAGAAGCCAAGTGTAACGTGCACAACATAATGAGGGCAGTTTGTTAGTAGAGAAGAAAGATCATGAAACAGCATCAAAGAGTCGAGATACAGAATATTTTCAGATTGATAGAGATATACAATGTTCTAACACTAGGGTGCGCATTAACGCAGACAGTCGGGAGTTGCTGCACAGGTGTGATGCCTAATTCTCTAATTACGCTCATTTCTGTGAAGCTGCCGTGTTTAAACCCAGCTAGATATTTAAAATTAAGTCATTTTGTGACATATAACCAACTGTTTTAGTCTCTGATGTGTTTGACACTATATTGACATTTATAATTCCTTTAAATTTCAATAATAGCTGAAGAAAACGTGATACGGATATACTGTAGTACAGAAAGCAGTTTAAAAGCAGCTGTGCAACTATTCCCACTAGACTGAACGAGGGGCTTTCCGTTTGTGTGTTTATCTTTCTGACCACATGAAAGCTTTCTCAAGAAATGAAGCATTAGGCCCACCCCCATTGTCAACTGCTCAGGTGACGAGGCTGCTGTTGTGGGCGGAGCTCCTGCTCCTGATAACCTGGAGGGAAGCAGTGGCCCCCAGCACAGAGGGGCTCCAACCATTCCACCTGTGGTCTCTGTATTAAACTCTCCATTTCATGCATCTTAAAGGTAAGTTGAACATTAGTTTATCTGATGGTGGTTTGAACCTACCATTCCTGGTTCATCATGGAGTCGGGAAAATTAAAGCATATATTTAAATAATATGTTTTGCAGTGTGTTTCCTTGAAGTGTTGCTTTATAAAATGAAAAAAAAAAAATCAAATAATGAGTGAATTTCTTTATATCTCAACTTAAGACACCAACTTGGTTATTTTATTTGAAAGTGGGATTGGGAACCAGTGGGCCCTCTCATCAAAAATACAGAGTAAATGTTTTTACTGAGATTTGATTATTTTAAATTTGGCTGGGTAGAAATTTATAAGCCTTAGACACTTACTTTTTGTTAAAGTTTAAAACAAATACAACTAAAATTACTTAAATGGAATATTGAAAAAACAAATGATGATGTTCTCTATAGAGATATAGAGAATTGTCCTTTATACTTCCTCTAACATAGGGAGTGTCTTAGCACTTTTAGTAAAATAAAAAATTAAAACATCTTTTAAAGCACTGTTATAAGGAAAATAAAGTAACTGAACAGAACATCCACCTTTTGCTCATGTTTCCAAAAAGTTAAAATATTAAACTAGATATGTCTCTTGCAAGTGTTTTTTTTTTTTTAAGTTTTGATTTAAAAAAAAAAAAACTTTGCTCATTTAACAACAAATCACAATTGTGTCTTAATAATTCTAGCAACAAAAGTCAGATCTTTGCTTCCAAAAAACCTTTGGAAGCACAGATCTGTAGGTTTTAATCAATGGGGTTGTATCGGAAACCAGCCTTCTGCTGCTTTGTTGTAGCAGAGGCCAAAGACAAAGAAAAGAAGCTTAGACAGACATCATCTACAGAATATGTGTTCTGCGCTTTCATGTAGAAATCAAACATTCATTCTCATGCAGAACTATGTGCAAGATATTTACTGTAGCCTTGTAAAACCTTTATCCCCTTAAAAGATACATAGACATGTTCCTGTAAAACTCATTTTAACTCTCTTGGTTTTCATCCATGAGCAGCATCAGCCTTTTTAACCTAGTTTTAACAATTCACATTTCCTCTAAAAAAATACCATTTACATAATTGGGATAAACCCAAATAACGCATGTCATCAATTCAGGTGAGATGCTCGAAACATTTTCTTTCACAGTTGTGTTTGAAAGTGGATCCACTCCAGGAACTGAAACCAGTTTAGGATCTTTAGCTGAATTTTCCATATTCAATGTAAAGAAATGCATGAATTATTAATTGGAAAACACAACACACACTTGTTTTTTTCATCTAGACTCCTTCCAAAACAGCATTTTTGTAGGCCGTTTCCTGCTAACTTTGCCTTTCTAAAGCCTCAGACCTAAAGACAGAAATGATTGTCTGAGAAAAGCCAAGAAGGCTTCTTAGGTTTTAAAATGAATGGCAATGGTAAAGTCTTCAAATTGCTCCACAAGCTCATGCACATGAAGATACCCAAAATGTCTCTAAAAAACACAGCCATGCTCTTTTTTTGATTCTCCTAATGTAGATTCAACTTTGTTTTGACACTGCAAAGTTTACCCACCTG
>JAUZNJ010035801.1:0-12107 GCA_034780135.1 Jordanella pulchra
TTTAGTTTGAAGAAGATGGATGTCAGGTTACCTCCTCCAAGTTGATAGATTATCATGCGTTTTGTGTTTGGATTTGCCTCTGGTGCCTTGGAGCTGAGATGTGGGTGTGGACTGTGTGAGCACTCCCACATGGGGTGCATAGAAACCCTACGAGGAGGCACACAACACAACGCACGCTTTCATTTGGATGGTTAAGGCATAGTTCAAGGATCAAAGTGAAGAGATGAGCTCGTATTTCATAAATAACAGTTCTCTACTCCCGCTTTTCAGGATCCATTTACAACAGAGGAGAATGTTGTTTCATGTCACTGGAGTGAGCTGGGCTCAATTCAACTTATTCTGTTTGAAAACGCTGCTGTCAAACTGAAAGTTCAGACAAATTATAACTGCCACTCATCAACAAACTCATTCTAACGTCTTTCTGCAGTGAGTAAAGTAAAGTATGAATGAATATGTTGCATTATATCAAATAACACCTTCTACCCTTGGAACCTTTTAAGCTAAGCCTCCCATGAATCTGAGTCTTATTTTCTGTTTTTGTTCCTGACAAATTGGAGCGTTTGCAGATGACTGAGTCCCTTGAATGAGCTGTCTTGATTCTGCCCACCATGTTTTTCTTGAGCATTAGCTTGCATTGGTCCAAAGCCTGTCCATTGTTAGCTCCGGTCATTCTTGCATGATATGAAATAATAATGAAATGATATGAATAAATATCAGAACAGATTATCTAACAGGAGCCCCATAGTCTATGTGTTGATGTGGTGCTGCAGGAAATTATACTGAAACGCCATGCCTGCGAGGGCAAATGAAATTAATAAGAATAACGGCTGTAGATCGACCAACCATTCATAGGATGTTGATTGGAGAGAAATGCTCACATTCATTTTAAAATCAACGCATCCACTTCCTCAGTCCGTTCACCCAGTGAAGCTTTTTTTCCTCGACTCACCAAATAACTGCTTTTTTGTGCTGCATGAAGAATGACTCATGCAAGCTGAACAAAAAACAATGCTGTTCTAATTCATCATTTCTGCATGCTTGGCACGGTTTCTCAAGCTGGAACTTTAGCAAGGTCACTGGATCAACATGACCCAGTGTGCAGCAGAGCAGGGGGACCTGAGGGGGATCAGAAATAAAATTCAAATGACTCGGACTCATTAGACCACAGCTATATTTCAGATTCATATTCATACACAACAGCTTGAAGGGTCAGGGAGAAAGTTCTGGAGAAATTTAATACACATTCTATTGGACAACCATTTTCAAGGCTTTTAAAATGACAGATATAATGTGATCCTAATCAGCCCTATAGTGACTTCTGACTGAACGTCTGGTCTGTCCGGACCCAGGCCATGATGCACCAAAGGTAGAATTCATGACAGATTTAAAGGGTGGAATAAGACATATCAACATTTGGTCATTTGTCCGTTTGATGCAACAATTTTCCAAAGACTGAACCTTTAGATGGACGTTGAAGGTGAAGCAGCTGGAAAACTGAGCACATCTTTTCTGCTTCGATTCCTGTCTGCCTGTGACCCACTCAGGTGCAGATCTGATGAATCTAAAGGTGTGGAAGAATCTAAGCAACCGTTTTAACCACATTTATTGTCTCATAACCATCCTATGTTAAAAAAGCAGGTTCATCCATAACGATCATTATCAACAAATGGATTTCCTCTCATTTCTCCACTCTAAGAGATTTAGATTTTAACTATTTTATCTATTTTTAACCATTAACACACATGAGTCCATATTTTTGTCATGGTAACCCTATTTATCATTTCCTATATAAATTAGAAGAGTTAAAAGTAGTAGATCTATCTTTTAATCTTTGTGAACATCTTTTCATTAAGGAAGGAGTTTGGGATGTTTCTAATTTTTTACAAATAACCTGCTTTTGTTGCCCTGCACAGTTTATTTTATAGTTTTTCAGCAGCTCCTTTTTTTAACCATTGAATCTAAAAGGGTTGTTTTGAATTTAATTTGTTTCAAAAGGCTGATTCAGTCTAGATTTCACTGTGTTTTTATTATTCTCTAATAGAAATGTTAGACTCTACCTTTTTTAACTTTTTCTACATAATCGGTGCATTTCCTATGATTGGCAGTGATAACTGAGATAACGTACCTGAACTTATTCGATATTGAGCATAATGACTTAAGGTAGACAATGTTTAGGAATTTGTAACACCTTCAGTAAAAGACAAAACATGAAAATAATGATCTATTGCTTTAAAACAAAACACACTGAGCCCCATTGCTAGAAAACAAGACTTGACATGAAGCAACTGTGTCATAAATTTTCAGTTACCCACCTTCTGTGTGGAAAAGCCTTTTTTAAGGTAATTTTCTTCTCTAATATTGGAGTACAGCAATCTGATACTAGCAGGGCTATCTACCCAGCAGCCTGCCTGCAGTTGGCTGCCTGGTTACAGATAAGCTGCCGGCCAACAGGATTTTTTTCCCTTCTTTAATTTTCACCAGATGATTGTGTTTATATTTTAGGAGTGCAAATATTTTCACAAGCATAATTTGTCTCAGTTTAAAGTGTGGAGTAAGTTTGTGCAGCGTCCCTTTAGTTGGCCAGCAGGCCACATCAATATGTGGGGTGGAAAAAATAATCATCCCTATATTTCCATTTAAAGCCCTTTAAATCATACAACCTGGGTTAACAGTAAGAGGTAAAGACATCCGTAGCTCCATCCATCCCTGCTCATCCTTACAGGATTGTAAGAACCTGGTGTCAGCACTCACTGAGACGGAGACACCGTAGATACTGTAGGTCTCCTTCACAGGATGAAAGCATAGGACAGGCAGACCTGCAGAAGGAAAATCAGAGAGACCAAGAAATCGAACCAACATGTTTTTGGACAGTGGGGTGAAGCTGGAGTAGAAGCCACGTGAAAACATGCTAGCTCAATGCAAAACCTCACTTGCACCTGTGGGCTGCATGACTCCAGAATATATTGGTACCTCACCTGTCAAACACATGCATCCATTTTGATTTTCTTTATCCTGTTCAGGGTCACATTAGAGTCTGAATCATGTAGTTGGAGGAAGAGTTTAGACGCTTGGGCAGGTTTCCATCCCATCAGGCAGTATCAGGTGAATTAGGCCATGCAACTTTTCTACACTTCGATAAAACAGTCAGTGTTATCAGTGTAAGTGTCAGAAAACAGCAGCTAACATCAGGATAAATTTAAGAAAGATTAAAAAAATGTGACAGTTTTATCAGCTTAAGTGATGACCTTGGTTAACAGTGTCGTAAAAACATCATCAGATCTTATTTTCCATGACAGAGGAGGTCTGTAAACGGAACCTCAGCCCACCTCCTCTTTCTACCCATTGAGTCTAATTAAGACCACTTATCAGGATTTTGCTGAGGTCAGGGAGGGGTTTAATTTAAAAACCATTAGGATGCGAGCATAGTAAGGACCTGGACTGTAGCCCAGTCAGATATCATTTTAATTAAGTCTTATCTTTGACCATTTTCTCCTGCACAAAACATCATCATAATTTCACTATAACAACTTAAAAATAAAATGAAGATAAATAAGTTGGACCGGTCATTTGACAAGTTCTGACTCATGTATTTCAGGGATTCTTGGATATTAGCCAACAAATTATTTGATTGTGAAGAGGAGACATTTTGCTCAAACCTTGAAAATGTCAAAAATGAAAAGTGAACAGCTGACCTGGAAAGTGCAGAGTTTGTGTTTTACCCCCTAAAGACTGCTTCTGTTGTTCTCAGAGTGTTAGGATGGATCCACACAATTAATCAATAAAGCCTTTCTGTTCATAGAGCCTTTTTACTTCTTCGGTTGGTTGTTGTTTATCTGCATGTGGTCTTTTTAAAGAAATGCATTTTAAGTAAACAGTGAGTGGAAGGAGTATGATCAGCAGAATACAGACTGCAGCTTGAAAATACAAGCTCATCAGTGTTTTCACACTTACACAAACACTTGACACCAGACGAGAACAACACAATGTGTTATTTGTATCTCTGTCCAATGAAGGCATCAGTGCTGTCAGAGCTCTTTCTCTGTGCCCGTCCAATATCTTAACAGTCTGCCAAACTGACATTAAGGTAAAGAAATTAACTTGTTCAGGCTTCTCATGAGACCCAAAAAGCTGTCATCGTGATTGTGAGAGCTGCTCTTCCACACACAGCCATGTGCCTCCCGTATCCCTTGTGGCCAGCAACCCTCCCATGCATACAGATTGGAAGATGGAAGTAGGAGCTTTAGTAAACAAAGAAAATGTGGCCAAGAGAGGTTCAGGCTCTTATTAACTTTAAGGCTTCTCTTAGTTTCCCTCAAACAGAAGAAGAGATGACTCATACTAAAACCTAATACAACCATAAAACAGCTGGATAAAGAGCCACTGCAAATAATTAAAGAGGTTAAATATTCATTTCACTTAAAACTCTTTATATGATTTAGAAAGAACAGAAAGTAAAAATACATTTTCCTTTTCTTCAAATTAGACAGTTATGCATGTTTAGATGAAAACATCATAGTTGGGCTTTCTGAGTAGAGGTCAACTGATAAATCATGTGTCATCTTAAAAAAAGCAGCTTAAACTATTAACTCAAAGCATGAAATGGATTGTAAAAGGATGCTCATAATTCAATTATTAACTAATGGGTTTTAAACTGCACCCAAATGCAAATATAAAACGGGCCAAATATGGTGTGTTCTGTTAAAATAAACGTCTGCACTTGTTTAAAAATTCAGTCTCTAAAGAATGACATTCTGTTGATATCGACTATTAGTCCAATACATGCATTTACCTCCGGGGCACAGCTGCAAACTGCACACTGCAAACTTGAGGAAAGTTGTTGAAATCAATCCCACACATCCTTGATTCTCTGCCAGGAAAGAAGTTATTTGTTCATGACCTAGTAGTAAAGCTTTTTTTCTCCACCTCATGGTATCAATATGTTTGATATCAAATATCAGGACAAACCAAAACTTATTGCAAGCCCTAAATACAATAGAAACCCCACTTCCTTCTCCAATGCTGGGAGCCAAGCTGGGATTTTTTATTAAAGGTTTATTCCATTATTTTTTGCTATGACAGTCTTAACCTAAAATACCACTTTGACCTTGTATTCAGATATAGGTTCTAAAAGTCATTACCTCAAACAATTGTTCATAAGTATCATACAGTGTATTTATGCTCATTTTTAAAATACCACAACATGGCAGACATGTTGCTGTACTTTTATACACTTAACCATAACATCTGGCATTACTGATTGGAGCAGTGGCCTAAACTGTCTGGCACGCAGCTTAACTACCTTCGATCTTATATAACAGAATGAAAATACAGGTACTATGATAGACCACGTAATTTGGTAATTATGAATCAAATCAAAAAAAGATCACATGTAGGGAACGCTAATGTTCCAGTTTTAGCCCATTTGTATTCAACATCCAGCTGAATTCTATAAAGGATTATGGAATATCCTGGCACCAGCATTCCACAGAAATAGACTGCTGGAGATAGGTACTAGTTCCAAACGCGACCCTGACGGAAAAAGCAGAATGAGTGGATAGATGTATGGATTAATTTCAACAAACCCTTCAGTCTATGATGCAATGATGATAGACCTTTAGTCTCTGAAACAGATGTTTATACTATGATTTTATACAGTTTTCCCTCTTAAATCTATAATGACAGAAATAGCTGCTTTTTTTCTTTATTAATTTTATGCTGGTTGGCTAAAAAGCTTTCTTATTTAATGTGGAGATCAAAGCTTTCAATGTAAAGTCTTTCTATTAATAATATATTTTCATTGTCAAGGATATTATTTAATTCTACTTTTGCTTTATGAGTTTTACTCATTGCTTCTTCTTCCAGGGGACTCCTACTGTTTTTATTGTTTCTTCTATGTGATGATAATATTGACCTCTCAGTTTTAAGTTTACCGTTTTTCAAGTAATTCCTTTAAATACAAAATTTCCTGTATCAATGAATCTGTGATTGACCTTATGGTCTGTTGTAGAACGACAAGGATACACTACTGATGGGCGGGGCCTTTGTGGAAAAAATGAAGGCAGAATGCGGTGATTAGGTTATGGCAAGTCTGGCTTTATCTGTTATCCTAGATTTTCTAAATTTTGCTTATGTGAAACAGTAAGCTTACCCGTTGAGATAAACTATTGTTTTATTCTATATATTATTTGTACTTTTTACTGGCTCATTTTATAATATCACTTTTCAGAACAAAACATGATGTTTTGCTGCTTGATGCTTTGATTTGTTTAGTGGAGTAGTCTTGTGCAGGCTTCCCCAAACTTGGTCCTGGAGGGCCGCTGTCCTGCAGCTTTTAGAGGTTTCTCTGCTTCAGCTCAGCTGATTCTGATGACTGCAGTTCAGCAAAAGGCTGTTAATCAATGGAAAACAGCTGTGCTGAAGCAGGGAAACCTCTAAAAGGACATCAGCCCTCGAGGACCGAGTTTGGGGATGCCTGGTCTTGTGTTTCCTTTACTCTCTGGTGCATGTACAGGTATTACTTCTGTGAAAGGCCTCTGAACATATTTCTTTCTTATGTGTTAAAGCCCATTTAAGGAAATTACCTAAATTAGCACATGACACAAAAATGCACATGTATTTCAACCTGGAGAGATCACACAAAAAAAGTTACAATTAAAAGAGATGTTTTATTGACATGAATGAAATACGTTCTTTGGTGCTTGGACCCTGGCAGAAGATTCAGCTGGCATGCAGGTGTAACGGCGAATCAGGAGCTTATGAAGAAAATTGTACTTGGAAGAGGTTTAACTTCAGAGGGGGTGCGATTCCAATGTCAATCAGCTGGAACTTTAGACTTTAGTGAGACTGATTAGAGTATTACAGGTTGAATTTGCGCTTCAGCTTCAACTAAACTTTGAGAGACTCACACAAAGAAAAGTTGCAATTAGATTTGTATTGATATTAAAGAATAAGCTCTTTGCATCTCGGATCCCAGCAGAAGACTTTTATGCTGCCGATTGACATTTGCTCTGATAAATACTTTAGGAAATGAATTAGTCTTTCCCTCATAAAAAAAGGGATGCCGAGCTATGAAAACCTGACGCCCAGGTTGAAAGAATGGCTTAGCTGCACGGGGATGTAGCCCCTTGCCCAGCGTAGAGATTGGTGACTGGAAAATAACTGGCAGACAGAGTGCCTTCTGAGGCAAAGAAGGAGGTGACAGTGACTTGAGGCTTAGGGATGGTAACAATGAACGTTTGGCATGCTTGAAACTGACCAAATAAATGATTGAGAAGATGATGAAGGATGCAGTGCCGTTGATTGTGCTGAGTGCCCTTTTAGACATCGCAGGAAGGTAACAATGAAGTAAAGTCTTCGGGATCATGATAATGAACGCTTGCCAGGCATAATCGAAACTGGCCAAATAACTGATGATAAAAGAGCACACACGATTCCGATGATGTTAATGTGCTGACAATGCGATGATGATTGAGATGCTGTTGTTTGCTCCTGCAAAGCCGTAGCAAAGGTGTGGGTGTGGGCTGAACATGCCTGCCAAGGTGTAGAGAGGGTGTGGACTGGCCGATGTGCTGTGGTGATGTGAAGATACAATCTCGATTATACACTGTGGTAATTAGCCTGTGGTGATGTGAAACACGATCACAATGATACACTGTGGTAATTAACTTACGATGATGCTCAGCGTGACTTACCGCTGTCATGCAAGAGCATTAC
This sequence comes from Jordanella pulchra, assembly GCA_034780135.1. Lineage (NCBI taxonomy): Eukaryota > Metazoa > Chordata > Actinopteri > Cyprinodontiformes > Cyprinodontidae > Jordanella > Jordanella pulchra. Next base: position 7,714 of record JAUZNJ010035801.1, read on the forward strand.
AATTGAGATTGAGATGATAGTGAAAGTGGAGAAGACTATATGATGAGAGCCCCATCACTCACAAGCAGATGGCAGATACTGCAGTCACAAGATGTATTGTTGAGGTGGTCTCTTCTTGCCCTGGTAAGCTAAACTAAAACTAGGTATTTCTAAAAGAATAGAAATGTACCTAAATTAGGCGGCAAATGCTAAGGACAGATAGAAAATCAGAATAAAGAGCATAAATTATCATTTGCATGAAAACATTAAAATCAAATGACAATCAAAGTTGAAAATCTATACATAATTTCACATTGATTCACCCAGGATTCATGACGTTCTGTAGATTAAACATTGGATAAATGCCGACTGGGGAGATAAACACTGCAGATTAAATAAGTGTCAAGCTCAATTCTATTGACTTGGTAGATAGAGCCAATAACATCTATGAAAACTCTAAAGGCTTCGAAGAATCATGTATAGAAAGACAATTGGCAGTCACTTAGCCGTTGACTTGCTGATAAGCCTCGGGTAAGGGATAGATAGGTGCAGAAGCAGGTCTGAAAATTTTAATAGGAGTGGCCAGCCAGGGACTAATGTTTGCAGAAGGATTGTGGAAAACTAATAACCGCCAAAACAATTTTACGTCAATCTATACTGATCACAATCAACCAACAGGTAACATTTAATATTTCCAAATATTTCCAATAAGCTACCCCCACACAAACACATACATATGTATACATTATGATATACAAAAGGCAAAGGTGGGACTTTATACATGATTGTAACACCACTGCTACCTTCTGGTTTAGAGGAGAACAGTTTGTTCTAGAGGTGGTGAATTATAACCACATGGGAACAGCAACTGGTAGCCAAGGCCACAAGAATGGGCAATAATTGACTAGGGTCTGCCTTGGTCACCGTCCCAATGTCAGATGGCTTGAACTTCGGGCGAGCCAAATCGCAGCTGATCCAGGTAAGGCTGATTAAAGTCTCCCAAGTTTAATTTGTGCTTCAGTTTTGCGATCACAACATCTCTGAGTTAAAAATCTTCTCGCTTATATTTTTGGCAAGATGTATGAACTGTTTGTTTAACATAGGTAAGTGATATACCATACAGAGAAAAAGTATTTTCCTCTTGAAACACTTAAATGCTTAAAATTCGGTGAGGCATATAATAACATTATTCAAATAACTCAAACTAATCTGGCTACATCTCAAAACACTGACCCTGGTTAACCATCGTTGGCAATAAGTATTTGTAATGACTTGGAAGGAGTCATTTCAATTGCTGTTGAGGACCCTTTCTCTTTCCAAAAAGTATTTTATTTAGCCATCGCACACACACACAGACACACACATATATATACAACTAAGGAATATGTAAGCTCATGCAAGGGCAACAGCTCTGCTTCATCGGGAAGTTTAAATGGACTTATCTCTTTACTTATCTGCTCACAAACCTCTACAGGACCAAAGCATTTTGTTTGTTTCTGTTTCCTGTGCAATGGCAGCTGTATGGTACAGGAGAGTAAGGACTTAGTATGGGCGGTAAGAACAGCTCAGGGGACAGTTGAATGACGTAACATTAGTCCAATAAGTATCACAGAGCTTTGGATCTTAGTAACCAGGATCATAGAGAGATCGGGGGTTCTAAGCTTCTAAGACTGGAAAAGAAATAACAGAGGAAAATGGGATTTAATTGCAATCGATTTTTATAGCAATATTCAACCATAATGTTTTGATGTCTTGTCCAGCGGATAAAAGCAACATTATGAGCTGCCGGCCTTTACCTGCTAACAGTTGGTAATTTTTAGGTCTAGGTCATTAGAGGAGATCAATTTTAGACTGTTTTAGCAATGGAGTGTGGATATTGTCCTTTTCGGTACCCTTGCTAGAAGTTGTCCTTAACCCATTTTTGTCTTGATTTTTACTTTGAACAGACTGCGGTTGCATCTGAAGAGAATTTAGCCAGAGGCTCTAATTTTTAACATGAACTGAATATTATATTGTGAGATGTCACCTTTTATGTTCTTTCTGCCTCAGCTGGTAACCTACTAAGAGACTCCTCTTATTATTGCACTGCTGCATCCACTACTTAAGTGCTGCTCTTCAGACCCTTGTCCACATATCACAGTGTTACTGCCACTTGGAGTCAGTCTCAGTGATACATGGATCTGTCTGGTGGTGTTGGTGCTGCTATTAGTCCTTCCACTCTCTTCTGTTGTATATATACTGCAGAAGTTAGAATAACCCATTCCTGGTCATCTCAAGGGTGTGTCACTTCATTCATCTTGTAAAAATTTTCATAGAGGTGACCTGAGAGGTAGCCAGAAACTGAAAGACACAGAAACTAATAAAATAACAATATGTCAAATTATTAGCTAGCTCTGGTATTTATGAGAAGCTCAGACTGACAGAAACTAGAGGTCACATGACTCATTCTGTGATGGATCAGGTTGCAGAGGAACGTTTTTGAGAAGAGCAGCACCGATACTCAGCAGGACATAAATATGGAACTGAAAAATGATTTAATGTGTCTTAAATTAAGGTAATACCTTGGTGAGATGTTAAGAAGTGTTGTTTTAACAAACTTAGAAAGATTCAGCCCAAACTACTAATCACTATGTACACATACAAAGAAAAGATGTGAGGTTCCACAAGGGTCTATTCTGAGGCCCCTCCTATTGAATATCTATATGCTTCCTCTAGCTCGGATCATAACAAACAAGATGAGTGTTGTTTGACATTTACGATGAGTTGTTTTTTGACAGATAACTATGCAGACGACACTCAGCTCTTCATCACCATGTCAGCAGGTGACTATGAACCCAGCTCTGGGTAAATGCATAGAAGAAATCAATGCATGGATGAGACAACATTTTACTGCTGCTAAATAAAAACAAAATTACACATTTATATTTTTGTATTTTTTGCCCATTTGTCCACATTGTTTTCATCTTTTATATTAAATGAATATATTTGGTGCCGAAATGATACAAATCATCTGATTATCTTTTAATTTCATTGATCTTCTGCTGTGCAGCGGACCATTTTGATAACACAGAAGGTAAATGTCATTACTAAAGGCTATGCTATATGCAGAAGGCATCTAATGGAAACCAGCAACTTCATTTGACCACATCCTTTTTATGAGGGGAACAATACATTTGGCACAGTTTTAAAACATTTGGCTAAATTGTGCCAAAGTGAGAGTTTTGCCTGACACACTGACAACTAAAACATTTGTGGAACAAATATGCTTCAACTAATCCAGTCCTAATTTGCTGCAGTTCAGTCAAGATGATAATCTATAGAACTTGATGCTTTTCTTAGAGTTTCTAAATGATTCTCATGGTGTTTTGCACTGTTGGTTTTAAAGCAGTTTTGGTGAAGCAGAAAATTGAGATTTTTTTTTAATCACTGATAAATCAGACATAGTAACAGTTGCAAAGGTGGTTCTACTGGGAAAAAATATGTATTTTATGCATTTTCCTTACAGAGCTATCAAAAGTTTGCTTTTAGACCTTATAACCGTGTAGCTATTCACGATTTATTTCAGTTGTGCATTTTCAGGTGGAAATGCCTCCAGAACCCTCTGGGCTGAACAGGTTAACAGCTCTACTGAGAGTAGATGAGTAAGGATTGTTGGCCTAAGTACTAACGGCTGGTTGTGTTTTATGTCATTTTGCTTTTTCCAACCCAGACTTTTAGTTTCCAAAGCTTAAACGCACAGCTAATGAGCTGTCAGTGATTTTAAAATCACGGAAAACATCGCATTAGTTTGGTGTATAATTCTGGTCTTGGTCTGTAGAGGTAGAGTTGTCAAAGTTATGATAATATTCTGTGATTTGTAGTTAGATTTCTTTTTTAGCAACCCTTCCTAACTCAGAAAGGTAAAAGCATCATAATTTATCGGCATATGACAGAGGTCCGGGAAAAGCTTTCTGCTTTTTTACAGTGTGAAAGATGCTGGAGCTTTTGACTTTAATTATCAACACATCAGATCCTGTGCCACAAGATATTATGAAGAGAGCCATATTGCAAGTCGTACCCCATGGTGGTCCATGGACCACAGCTTGGATTATCCCCTGTGAATCGGCAGGTTTGTCCACATGGTGCGAGTGTGCCAAGACTTTAGAGAGGGGGGGAGAAAGAGGGGTAGAGAGGGAGTGAGAGAGGGAGTGAGAGAGGGAGTGAGAGAGGAGAGACAGAGAGAGAGAGAGAGACAGAGAGACAGAGAGGGAGAGAAAGAGAGAGACAGAGAGAGAGAGAGAGGAGAGAGAGACAGAGAGAGAGAGAGAGAGAGAGAGAGAGAGAGAGAGAGAGAGAGAGAGAGGGAGTGAAAGAGAGAGAGAGACAGAGAGAGAAAGAGAGGGAGAGAAAGAGAGAGACAGAGAGAGAGAGACGGA
>JAUZNJ010035802.1:0-12107 GCA_034780135.1 Jordanella pulchra
CCATCCATCCATCCATCCATCCATCCATCCATCCATCCATCCATCCATCCATCCATCCATCCATCCATCCATCGAAATTAAAACCACTGGAACTTCATTGCAACTCTCTTCAGTAAAGGCTGGGTTCTAACCTATTCAGAAAAAAAAGCCCAAAAAGCTTATCCAGCAAACATTACAGCTTGTAGTTGGATTTCATTTGGCTTCATGTGGATGAATTGTAGCCTAGAGACACCTAAACCACTCAAATTATGCTATTTATCTTAGCACTCCTCTAAACAACAAATTAGTTCTGTGACTAAACATAACACGCTACTTTAACATAACAAGCAAACTGCTTTGTTCTGAATATATGTCTCTCATCACTACCATGATATTTATGAGATCTTGCCTGAGGTGGCCTCGTTTCGCCCAGCATTGTAGCGGCACTATCATGATTTGTAATGCTCTATGGAATTACCTGTGAGCTATACTACTACTCTATCCGACACTTTAATGGGAATCTAGATGAATGTTGTAGCTCAGTACCCACCTGATAGTGCATGAGTATGTGCATGACATACTCATAGACCTCACCAGCTAGACGGTTCTCTGGCCTCCAAGGAAAAATGACAAACTGTATTCCAAGCAGGGGCACCAAGATTAGAGTGGCTCTCACTGCCTTCATGTACATGTTGGACTCTGCTCGGTGAGTGTCTCTCAACTTTGTCACCAACACTCTTATAATGTTCAGCAGGAAGAATAGGTTCACCTTAAAGGTAATTTTGGAGAAATTATGATTCTGTCTTTTGGGAAATCTCTGCTTCAAAAGCTGTAAATAATGAAAGAATAAATCGAAGCAGCAGACTTACAAGAAGGGCCGCCACTATAGGTCCGTGTACTGCGTAAAGCAGATGGGTCTCGACGCTCATCCAACAGCTACAGAGAGAAAAACATTTCCGTCAGTGCCGTTCGCTGCCCAAGAAACACAGGGACACACACATAATGAAAACATACATGTGTACAGATCGGCACGTTCTCCATCCGCCATGCACAGCGCTGCATATGTGTAAACCTCTCTTTATTTATTTGCACAAGTTTCATGGTACATTACTTACTTGTCATCAAAATACTTTTTCCTCGCCACGGCGTGGATGGACACAGGCACCAGAGGAAATCCTGGAAAGGGGAAAGACAACCATATGAGGCAACATTCATCCATTATCTTTGTTAGAACTTCCTAGAAGACGAGGCAGAACTTTCTAAATATCCATGAAACTGTTGTTTTGACAAGTCTTCCTATCATAATTTAGTTCTGCTGGTAACAAAGGCAAAGCCACATGTCCTATTCCCTTCAATATTCCTGTCTAATTTGAAACTCTTCCAATGAAGACAGGGCTCAAATTTTTTCAGAGCACATACACAAAAGATCCATGCACTGTGTATGTTCACACTCCAACCTCACTCTGAAAGAGATCAGCTACAGATGGACCTGAAAAAATGATTTTTCTTTACCAGCGCTCTCAAAAACACATGGACATTGCAGAAGTATTCAAATCCTTTTTGTTCTTATTCTGTTGCAATGAAACCACAGATTTGAATGCATTTAATGGAAGCCTGTATGACTGATCAATGCAAAGAACCACATAATTAATTTTTAAATGGAAATTTAAATTTAGAAATAAAAATCTGTATTTGTATTAGAGCTCCAATTCGATACTTGATAGATCTGTCCATGGCTGTAATTGTAGCTAAAACTGTTTTAGTGTATTTCTCTACCAGCTTTCCACGTCTAATGACTTCATTTTCTGCTAATATAGCTAATATATTTCATTTCATTAAACCATTGCATTTTAGCTCTTGCTGTGTGTTTACAGTTGCATCCATTTTCTGATCAACTCTAAATACCTTTATCCTGAAGAGAAAGATTCTAACAGCATGATGTTGCCAACATTAACTCTCACCAGAACACCCTCTTTCACATATTGTGTATGGAGCTAAATTGCTCAAAAGAAAAACTATTTAAACTTAAAAAAAAGGAAATTGAACCTAAAAAAATAGTTTGCTCTGAAGAATGAATAAAATATAGGGAAATGTTTTGTTACAAAAAAGGTAAAAACAATGTGAAACTATAAAAAAAAAGTTAAAACCAATTTTCACATTCAAGGTTTTATTTATTTATTTTTTTTTACGTTTACAGACTTTTTTCAAGTTTGCTGATTTTTTTTTTCTTTCAGCTTCAAACTTTTGGCCTTGTTTTGGCATGGGGGCGGGGCCTAAGATGACTGGGAATCATGACTGACAGCTCAACACAGGAGCTGAATAATAGATTACCAGCTGTTGAATTGAAGGACTGTGGGAACAGGAAATGTCTTTAAAACATCATTCACCGATAGAAGCGGCCTATTTGAATACACAATGTTAGTCCCCGACCTCAATTTGTTATTCAGAACTCATATGGAGTTTCTAGTGAAAGTTTATACATTTTGGCACAATTTAAAACATTGGAATAATTATAAATAACCCATCATAAAGTTATGTATGTTTTAGTATATAACACTTGAAAGTGTTAAACCACACTGTCTTAAATTAACTCTGTCTTGTGGGTTAGAAAAGTGTTAAAAATGTAACTGTTTTGATTGTGTTCATTTAATTTGGAAGAGTGTTGACCTATATAAACCCTGAAAGGAATGTTAAAATCAACTCTGTGGGAGTGGAATCAACAATGGACTATTTGCTGTGTAGCAGAGAGAGCCCACTGAAGGACAGAAGAAGCTGTCTGAATGTCCACACTGGTCTTTTGTAACGAAATGTAGAAGTTGAAGTGATATGTAGATCCCTTGTTTACTAATTAAACAAGATGGTGATAGTTTACAGTCTTTAAATCTTTCATATTACATAACAAAAAAACTTACCCCAGCCTAGTAGGTAGTACCAGTGCAGATGTTGTTCCTCTGCAAACACAGCAACCACGATGAGTGTGTGCAGGTAGATGCCCTCGCAGAGCATCCAGAAATAGTTGCAGCCCAACATGTACATGTGGAAGAAGTGAAGGACCTTACAGCTTACCTGCAGAGAGGGGAATAAAGGTATGAGAGCTGATTATTTGCTAAGTTTGTGTTGCACTTGTGCCTTAAAAAATATTCACACCCACTGAACATTTTCCTATTTTGTCATTCTACAGCTAAAACAACATGTCACACTGGGCTCTTAAATCCAACATCCAAAATTAAAAGAAGATGGCACAGCTATAAACCTAAACTGAAAAGTTTTATCTTACATTTGGCATTAAGAGGATAGTTTTAAATGAATTTAAGCTGGTTGAGAAATGCTTTATTCAGCTGAGAAGCAGATTATAACTGAAAGAGGTACACAGATTTACAGCCAAAAATAATCTACAATTGCTGTAAATTCTTCAAAACCACTTTGTTGCGATTTTTTTTATGAAACAAGCTAAGATCAAACTTGTCAGCATTATAATGCTGTGAAGCCGTTTTTATACATATGGAAAAAGAAGCTTCCAGAGTTGTTGAATTTAATTCACAATAACTTTGCAAGAACACCAATTAAAGGTGGAAAAAGACCTGAGATTTTGGTGAAGACTCATCCACCGAAAGGACAGAAATTAGGAACAAACAGCCAGTGCCACAATTAAAAAGTTTCATTCAAAGCATAATTTGTCAGGATGGCCCAATCAAAGAGGTCCAGGATAAATATGAATAGGGCTGTTACTTTCCATAGCTGATGTTTACAGAAAGGTTTCATCAAGTCTGAATGAGCAATGAGCTGGTCTGTAAAGCCGGTCATAGTGGTTGACACATACCCCAAGAGACCTACTGTATAACTGCTGCAAAAGGCAGTTATCCAAATATTTTACTTAAGGTTTCTATATCCAATGATTTAAAAAAAAATGTATCATTTTCCCAGACTTTACAATATGCAATACTTTGTGTAGGTTTGTCATTTAAAATCCAACTATAATACATTGAAATCCAGTTTGACATAATGTGAGACGTTTAAAAAACACATTTCTCCTCAGACCACCATAGGTGAAACAAAAAAATGACTCAGTTTAAGCACCCCTGACATATTCTCAGCATGATACCAAAAAAGAAACAGTCTAATGGTATGTTTCATTTCTTTTGGCAGACAATCATTAGGAGCCATTATGCCTCCAAGGCTGAAAAGGCATTTGTTCATTTACCCCCTTTGGAGGTGAGCTGAGTTGAAAACTGTGATTCTTGCTCTAAAATCAAAGGGGTCTGTGATAGTGTTTGTCAACCGACACAAAAAGTATAGAGAAAGAATTTTAATGAGAAATAATTGTTGTTCTATACTTATGAAAACGTTGCAATGCAACAAAAATGTCAGCATATCTCATTATGGTTTCTGATTTCTGATTAAGTCATTACAATAAGAACTGATGACTTTAATGATATATTATTATCATGTCAATCTCATCAAACCACAGTCTGCTAATGTTATAATTATCAAAACACTCATGGATGTACTGTAAGTCATAGTTACTCAACTGACTGTCAAAAATAGAGCAAAATTACTGAATGTGCTGAAAATCTTACTCACTCTGTTATTTTCTGAAATCACTTAATCCTGCTCAAGGTTGTGGAGACTGGAGCTGATCTTGGTTGATTTCAGAGAGCCAGCGTGCAGCAACCACAGCTTGCAAACTTATGTCTGGCTTATACACAAAAGAAGCAACCATGCACTCTTATTTCAAGCACACCTTTAAGTCACAAACAAATCTAGTGTGCAGATTATTTGAACAAAAGGCTGCATCAAATCAAGCATTTCAAAGAAAGAAATTTCATTGATAAAAATCTTATATGAATATTTAAGAATCCTTGACTTGAGAAGTAATTTAACTCATTTATGATTTTACTTAAAGAGACATTTTGAAAATTATATTTAAAATAGACATTTTATTTGACCCTTTACTACTAAAATATTTTATGATACTGACACCTCAGTAGTTTAGCTCTGATCCATCTATAAGCCTGCAGAAGAAGTGATTGGCATCCTGCTCAACTCAAACACTAATGCCAAATTCACATTAGGTGAGAAAGGTGTTTTTTTGTTTTTATGTTTTTTATAAAAAAAAGGTGAGAAAGGTTTAAAAAAAACCTTGTCAAGTCGCGCTACAAGAATGAGCAGAAGAGTGCTGCAGTTCCGTGTTTTGGCCACAGGTGACAGTATTATTAAAAAACTCTGTAATGCCCCTTTAAAGCTTGCTTTATAGTGACATTTTACTATAACCTTTATAAACGCAATTTATAAATGGTAAAGAGACCAGTTATTGATGAATAACATACTGTTTATTATGTAAGATAATCATTTAGAAACGGCATCTAAACTATTTATAAAAAGTAAATAGATCACATTGCCTTGCCATGTAAGCTGATCCCTAACCGTAACATCAGTGAGCTTCTTTTCTGTTTCTGTTGTAGTGTGATCATTGTCATATCATATACAGTCCGGGAAGGCATAGAAATTCAGTGAACCGTCTCACAGTTCAGTTGTTTCTCTTTAAAATGTTAGTTAAATTTTGTTTTTATAATTGAGTTGATGATTATTTATCTTCTTTTTTGTAAGCAAAGGTTCTTTTCTGTTTTCAATTTTTTACATGCCCTCTAATATACACGCCCCCTCTGACACTACTTACATTTTTTGGTAAAGATTAAAAAGGAAAATCAAACATTACAAAGCATTACAAAGAAAGTGCCAGAAATATTAGCCCCCAGCAGGTCTTTTATCAGAGGGATTTTATTAATTAGTCAGTAAAAAAATAGTAATTCAGTATGTGGACTGGTATGTTTCTAAACCACTCTGCTACCACTCTCAATAGAAAATATCATTAAAGATAATTATATGATGAGTTAAGGGAGTTTTATGAAAGGATTATAGTCTTTTCTTCACGTTAGCCCAATTTAGCATTATCAAGTGTTTTAAGGGCCGGCTGTAGCTATTTAATGAAACTTTTGATTTTATCATTTCATTTTGAAAAACACACTGCTATGGTTTTATAATTGTACTCCATTCATTCTGCATTTTTAGCCACTTTATACCATTTAAGAGTACATATGCATCTACTTTATTATGCAACATATGTTTATGATTCTTTAGGGCCTGGTGAATTGATGTGATATGCCAATTTGAGCCCAGGGGTCTTTAGCTTAACACTGTATAAGCTAAATGTGTGTGATATTACATCCGCTCCTTCAGTTGGAACTATGTGTCTATGATGTCACTACAGTCCCTACTGCAGGAACTAAAAATCTATGATGTCACACCAGCCCTGCTGGAGCAGGGACTAAATATGTTTGGTCCCACATCAGTCATTTCTGTAAAAACTGATATCTATGATGTCACACCAATCAAGGACAGGAGCTGGTTAATATGGGAGGAACTAATATGCAGGAATTCATACCTATGATATGGGTTCCTTCTGTAAGAACTACATGTTCTATGAATGTCTATGGGACTATGAGGTAGCTACAGTCTCTACTACATGAACTCTGAATCTATGATGTCACACCAGCCTCATTTGTAGTAATGACATTTCTACGATGTTACATCAGCCTTTTTTAGAGGAAATGATATGTATAATGGCACACCAGTCCCTACTGTAGGAACTAAATATCTATGCTGCCACATTAGTCTGTACTACAGGATATGGTACAGTATCTATGATGTCAACTTCTAGGAATTAATGCATATGAAAGAAAATGACACCAGCTATGTCACACCAGCCCCTCCTGTAGTAACCGATATAAATGATGTCATATCAGTCCCTCCTTTAGCAATTGATATCATTGTTGTCACAACTGTCCGTCCTTTCGATATTGATATCAATGATGTACTGTAACACCTGTCCCTTAATGATGTCACTCCAGTCCCTTCTTTAGCATATGGCATTAATGATGTCACATCAGTTGCACCTGTAGCTACTGATATCATTGATGCCACAACAATTCCTGCTGTAGAAACTGATATCCTGGATGTCACACCAGTCCTTTTTGCAGCAACTGATATCAATGATGTAACACTAGTCCCTTCTGTAGCGACTGATATCTGTGATGTCACACCAGTCCCTCCTGTAGCAAATTACATCTTTGATGCCACATCAATTCCTCCTGTAGAAACTGATATCCATGATTTTACACCAGGCCCTCTTGTAGAAAATGGTATCAATGATGTCACACCAGTCTCTCTTTTAGAAAATAATACCAATGATCTCACACAAGTCTCAGATGTGGCAACTGATATCAGTGATTCCACACCAGTCCCTTCTGTAGCAACTGATATCATTGATGCCACATCTATTCCTCCTGTAGCAACTGGTATAAATGACTTCAAACCAGTCCCTCCTATAGCAACTCATTTAAGTAATGTCACTTAGTGACTCCTGTAGCTTTTGATATCAATTATGTCACACCAGTCTCACCTGCAGAAACTGATAACAAGGATGTCACATCAGTCCCTTCTGTAGCAACCGATTTTAATGATATCATACCAGTCCCTCTTGCAAATTATATTTATGACGTCACAACTGTCGCTCCTGTAGCAACTGATATCAATGATGTCACATCAGTCCCTTCTAAAGGAAATAAACATTTGTGATGTCAGACTGCTCCCTTCTGTAGGAACAAAATATGTATCATGTGATGCTACAATGCCACTATGCCGTGAAGGGACACGGCATAGTGTCCCTTCACGGCATAGTGTCCTGTAGGTCAGGGGTTTCAAACTAATTCTTTAAACTTTGCAGTTTTAGAAATGAAAATTCTGTTTTCAACATTTCATTTACAAATGGCAACCCTCTCTTGTATTATTGATTAATTCTTATTCATTGTTCACTTTTTATTTTACCAAATCGTGTATGTTAAAAGATGTATGCCTCTACTTAATAATATAGTATACCTTTGTGTTCTACTGAGTTCTAGATAAATTGCCATTACAGGCCAGATTTTGCCTATAAGTTCGGTACATGTGCCTTAAGAAACTATAATTCTCATTAATCTGAGGCTTTGATTTTATATTGTTCTCACTGTGTATTGATGTGTACTTTCTCTTTGCTTGTTAGTGTTCTCTTTAATTACTGCCTTCTTTTGTTCCCTTACACTCCTCCTCATTTGCTCAAGTTTTCCTTTGATTTCCTATATTCTCTACCTAATACTAGTTTTTCTGTTGCATCATTCTGTATTACCAGTTTCAAGTATGTTACTACACTTATGATAACGGTATGCCACAGAGCTTTGTTCTAGACTCCCATCATATATGATTAATTTGTTAAGTGTATCGTATAATACAGCTGCTCATCATACAGCAACTTTAGATTCATAGATGAACAAAATTATCAGATCTTCATCTAAGGGTTAGCCTGGCCAGCCAGGCGTAATTTAGTCTGATAAATTGCTGTTTACCAGACTAGGGGGACCAATCACAGTTTGGGAGGCAGAACTTTGCACTGTGTGAATTACCCATAATGGAGCAGTGCTGTTCTTCTAGCATAGCAACAAGCTGGTGACCACAACGGAGCAATATTGCAATGAAAATTAAGAACCTATTAGAGAGCACACCTTATATTGTCAGATTTTCTAGGCAAAAAAGAAAAAGTTCAATGGAGAGTTTCACATAGTTCATGGACTACAAAATTACAAAACCGGAGCACATCGCTTGGAGTTTTGCGTCACATCTGTAGTTACTTGATTAGTCCTAACCTGATGAGGCTGACCCTGTTACTCCCGCATTTGAAACCAAGGTGCATCGGCTCTTTACCTGACTACTTCGCCATGTACTGTATACGTCATATCAGTCTGGCTGGCCAGGCTATCTAAAGGTTAAAACTTCCTCTTCTACAGGACAGCTACATCCCAGGGTTTGCAAGGTTCTGACAAAACAAAACAAAAAACAGCTATAGAGGATCTAGATGTCTTATGTCTTCAATCCCCTCTCTGGTTTAACAGAAGCTTTGGGGCTCAAGTCCTCCACACTGCTTGTGGGCCAAACCAGACCCTGTATCAGCACCCACAGAGAATAGAAAAAGCATGTTTTCTTGGTAAGAGCAAATATTTCCTACACTCCACCATTACTAAATCACAATCCCCAAAAGAAGGCTCATATGTTTCACACTGGCAGCGATTAATTTAAAAATGTTTCCCAATAGTCGCATTTGACTCCAAACTGTTGTTGCTTCTGATTTCTTTTTTGCCTGTTTTTAAGAGGCAAAGCCACAGTGACTAATGTTATTTCTGACATGCAGCAGCAACTAAGCAAAACTTGAATATACTACACTGCAGAGTAACAGACTCGATGCAAACCTCTTTTGACAAATGTGGACAGCGAGGGATTTAAAAAGGGGAGCCACCACACACTGCACCTATCATTATCAACATGTGGAAACATTGATGATGAAGGTTGTCAGGTTCTTCTGCTGCTTAAATCCAGTTATGAAGTGGATGAGCTGGGAAGATTTGCTGAAATCAAGCAGAAGCACCAAACTTCAGAAACACACTCTATTCCAGCTATAGTCTCCACAATGTTTCCTTTTAAATCAAAGACATGCTTCAGTTTAAGGTAAGAAGAAGCTAAGGGGATTAGGAGGAATGTGATCAAAATTCAGCATTCATATCTTATTTATAAAGCACTTTGATCACCAGAACCAGTTTTGCTTTTATTAATTTAGTTTGACATTTTCATCCATTTTGGATGCGAACAAGTTTTTTTTTCCTATTTGTGGTCCTAACCAAAGATTCTATTAAATATTTTGTCACCTTTCATTAACTTGGAGAGGATGAATGCATTCAGTTTTATTTGAGTCAAGATAAAAGCAAGAACTTTATGAAGCCTTTTTTTTGTTTTTTTAGAAATTCTTCCACACCTTTTGAGAAGCAGACACAGTAGGCACTTGGCTGAGGGAGCTTCCGTTGTTTTGGTTTCCAAGGACGAACAGACAAATTTATGTTCAACCCTGATAGCAAGACATTCTTACATGACAGATTTATTACCACTGCCTAAGCAGACCTCAGAGTTCGTAAGACTTCAAGATGGCTTTCAGTGAAGCTGCAAAACTCCAACAGAAGGGAGAGGAATGTGGAAAACTGCTACTTATTTGTTTACAAGCACTGGTTAGATATATAATACAATGTAAAAGTTTTTATAACTACATTTCATTTAGCATTAACTACCCATATTTATAGATTAATTTAAATGCTGTCTACTTACAGCATTTAAATCGGAAGCATTCTGAAAGGTGCATTGTAGCTAAACGGACCTCTAGATGAAGTCTATTTTAGGCTATTAGCATTAAGAAACGTATGTTGGCTTGCAAAAGTGCCAGAATGATGATAAATTTCAGAGATTTATTTAAGCTCTCTATAAACTGAGAAGATAACATTCATGATCATAGTATTTGGCAATGAATCTTTTAAAACTTTAGTGAATCTGAAAAGATTTCCACAGAAGATTTTTCACTAATTATCTATTTTTAAGTTAAACCCCCCCCCCCCCCCTTGTAGCAAATTAGTCATATAACATCATGCTAAAAAGGTAAACCCAAAAAAAATGGCTGCAACCCCCCAAAAAGAACTCACTGACATCTGGCAATATGCCCACCAAAAATAGGGTAACATGTCCCAACTAGCAAATTTATTTACAGTAGCTTCAGTAAACACAAACAAATGATTTACAGCCATTGTTCTTGATGAACAATGACATTTATATTAGAATATAACAATAGACTAACAACAAAACATTTTTTTGTTGCTACAGAAATGTGGTCTTAATGAAAAGTGTGTAAAATACCTCAAAAGGTACTACAGTAAAACCAAGTCTCATCTAATCACACTTTGACTTTACACTGGGAATTTTTCAACAGAACCAGTGTATTTTGATAATAAAAAAAGACCAGCGGTTAAAAATCTACTTACTGGGTTACTGGCCACCACTTTAGGATTGTTGACCACAGTGACAAGGTAGATAATGGTGAGGGCAGAGTTCAGCACATAGGAGCAGAAGAGGTTCTTGTGGAGGGTGATCCTTTGACAGCTTAGACTCCTGTGAGATGCATTAAAATGTTTTTATCAACATGTAAATAGATATCCAAAGTTATTATGATTTAAAAAATGCACAAAATTAAACAAGACAACTGTAATAGTTTTGCTTATCTAAAAAAGTTATTTCTAGTTATTTATATATACATATATATATATATTTCTATAATAATTGAAAAATTCAGAGTGTACCATCAGGTAAAGTATTAAGCAGTCATTAAAACTCAACTGAAACCATCTATGGAAAATAAAACTGGACATATACCGTGGCCATAGATTATGAATGAAAGTTGAGCAAAAGCAATTAAATACTTAGAGCCAAATCAAGCTCACTGTAAACAAGCATGAACTGAGTTACAAATCCTGTGTGTTGGTTTGTTTTTTTTGGTCTTGTTGGCTGCTTACCTCTCCCAACTCTGTTCTATGCTGGTAATTAAAGTATGCAGATGCACCTGCCTCTCTATATAATACCTATGTTCCTCCCAGCTACTTCTCTGCCGATTTATACGTGCCTCTCTCAGTTATTCCTGGACAGAATGTCTCCTCCTTGTTCGTATTTAGATCATTACAGTGTCAGTGTGCACCCTCTGCCCTGCTGGGTTCCTGTGCTTAGCTTGCCCTCTCTTCCAGCCTGTCGGCCATCATCCAGTCTGCTTAAAACCTACTTCCACTCTGTTCAGTTCTGATCTGCTTTTTCAGGGATGCAATCAGCCAGTTTAGCCTGTCACCAGCAGGTTCTACCTTTATCCGCTTCATTAAGCTTGTTACCAGTCTAAATGTCTACACAAGAGCATTAATTAAAACCGTTTAAATAAACTTTTTACACAAGCTCTGTACCTTTCATGAAAAGGTTTATGCACTTACAGTTGTAGTCAAAAGTTTACATACACTTGTAAAAAACATAATGTCGTGGCTGTCTTGAGTTTCCAATACTTGTTTGTCATAAAAAACATTCATAAAGTTTGGTTCTTTCATAAATTTATATTGGTTCTGCTGAAAATGTGACCAAATCTGCTGGGTCAAAAATATACATACAGCAACATAAATTGTCAATTTTGGTTA
>JAUZNJ010035803.1:0-12106 GCA_034780135.1 Jordanella pulchra
TGCCCACGCCTGCGCCGTCCCCTGCACTTGTCACTTCCTCCTCCTCATGTACAATGCTATTGTTTTAAAGATTACTACTAAAGCTTAAAAAAAAAAACAATAAAAAAAAAAAAAAAACACGTCCTCCTCCTCATTAAAATACGGTTAAAATTCGACTTTTTTTTTTTTCCAATATAAGACATACACCGAAAGTAAGACATAGTGGGGCTTTTGGGGATAAAAAGAAAGTAAGACACGGTCTTACTTTCGGGGAAACACGGTATCAACCACCGTATAGCAAACCAATAGCAGAAGATCGTGCAGTTATTCACACATTCTGCACACGTTACAATAAACCCCCATTACAAAAACAAACTTCTTCCATAATTCCTTCATTATTAGCCTCAGTCACATTGGGTTTGTTGTTCAGTCTGCAAGCAGAGTTTCTCAGTTTTTCATCAGTAAGCAGCCCTGCATGGAGTCTTTGTTATCAGCTCACACTCAGCCCTTACAGACATTTTCAATAAGAGTGTGAGCAGCACTGGCACTGATACTCTATGTCCCTTCTGAACAGTGATAATGAAAAAAAGATCAGAAGAGGTGTATTATTGGGAAAAAAGGCTAAAGATCTAGACCTTTTGTTAGTTTAAAGGCGGTTCTAGAGGGACTGAATACCAACGCATGAAACGCTTCAAAGGTTTTTCCTTTGTTTTTATTTAAGAATCTATAAGTTTTCTTAGGTAGCATAATTATGTGCTTCTTGGTTTTTTTCTACACTCTAAAAAAATATAAATGTATTTTATCTGGTTTTAGCTATTTTATTTGTTTGTATTTATAGCCATCTTTTTCATGAACAGACTGAAATTTTCACACTGGTGAAAAACTGATTAGGATTTTCCTTTTATATTAAATAAAATTAAAAAATAAATAAACTCAAACCCCCCCCAAAAAATATTTTGAGGTTTACTGGTTCAACTGAGGAACAAAACGGCAGAAAGTTCAGGATTAATAATATGTTTACATACGTTAGCAAACCCAAATATGATTGAAGATGTTCTGCAAATTCAAGGTGTGAAAATCGAGCTGAAGGTAAATTCATGTTCAAATTCAAATTAAAGGGAATAAATCCAGAAATGAATAATCAAACCACACATTGAGAGCAAAGCAATTAGCTTTCTTGCTTTTTGGGTGATCCTGAGGACTGCCTACCTTATCGTTAAGCTCATGTTCACGGAGATGCTTCTGCAGCTTGCTCTCTTTGGTGAAAATCTGGGAGCAAATGTTGCACTTCTTTTCCCGCGAACCATCACTGAAACCTGCAGAAGACACATTGTTAGTCTGAAGATGCTCCTAATGTTAAGGTATCTGTGGTACAGCGCATTTGTTAACATACTTTAATAACAAATTTAATAACAAACTGCAGGAATTAGAAAAATGGGCTTATGGACTTTAAACTATTTTAAAGATTTTTGGATCCTCCAACCACCCTTTAAAGAAAATTACTGAGCAGTTAACTGCTCTTTAAACAGGCATGAGCTATGACAGATTCTGCAGGCTAGATTTAAGCGTTGAATTTTTCAAAGCAGACATCTACATTTTACTAAGCTGTCTCAAACAATATGCCGTTATTTTAAACACACTTTCACTGTGGTTTTACTCTAATTTTACTCTGTCCTGATCCGATAAAGATACTGGAAATTGGTACGATATCAGCCAAATAATGAGTACTGGAATAAACCAACCTGCCTCTAAAATTTCTGATATTAAAAAAAAACTCATAGACACTTTGCTTTATTACACTTTTGTTTACAATTTGTTTAATCTTTGGCGAAAAAGAAATGGATCAGTTGTTGTCATACCTGATGCTGTTAAGTAATGTTCTGTGTTTGAGAAACATCACTTGATAAAGACTTTTCTATCAACCCAGTGCTATAAAATAAGTAATCAAAGTATCTATGATTTATGCTGATATTGTATTGGGTCATTAGAAAAAGCTGCAATATTAATACCCTTTCAGAAACAAATAAGCTGTATTGGGACCCCTCTAGTCCAGTTCCCAGGACAAATCTTTTAGTATTTCTCATTTCAACCAAAGATGAATTGTGAAGAACCACAGGAGTTCATCCTTGGACATTTCCTGTTTTATCCATTTTATCACAGATGACCGTGGGTCCTGTTTTATCCATTTACAGATAAAAGTCATCTATGACAGGCGAATATTGTCTTTAAACCCCTTCTCAAGTATTTACCTCTATAAGTAGGGATTATACGCGTGTAAAATGTGTTATCTTTTATTTATCAGTCCAGTTTTGATTCATGTGATAAAAAAATACTTCCACTTCCTTACAGTTCTTATATTTTTCAGCAAGTTGCTTTAACTGTCTCACAACTAATCAATGGGTTCTTTGTTTTAAAATAATCAAGTTATTTTTTTAGACACTATAAACTGAGCTGGAATAAAATATATATTTATAGCAAGGAGACGTAGATTCAAAATGATTTTCATTGTGTCAAAATGATTGGAAATTGGACATCTAAAAAAAAAAAAAAAGTGCAAAGATGTATCTTTAAATGGAAAAAAACATGTTTTATATTCACTTCTTAGAAAAAAAGGTTATTGAAAGTTATCCACAAGCCTCTAAATAATCACTAGAAAAACCTTTATAGGCTCTACAGGAATCCCTTGACACGACAATCTCTTTGAAAGTACATTTCATCTACTAGTCAGATCCAAACATTAGAAGGCTTTATGACATCACCTTAATCTACAGTATCTGATAGATTTCAGTATTTGATTAATCTACAGTATCTGATAGATTTCAGTATTTGATTAATCTACAGTATTTGATAGATTTCAGTATTTGATTCAGACTCGCTTGAACTGAACCAATCCAAAATGTTCAATTTATTTCCTTTCAAAATTTATTGTTTGCAAAACTCAGATATATATATTTTAAACTGTTAGTGGTATGAATAATTGTAAGCCTATATGTGCAATACGTTTATTATCATTACAATTGTTATTGGTCACACAAACAAAGTAACCAGCGGACTTTATTTTAAGTTGTCTGTTTGGGTGGAACTCATTCAACCTGGTATCATTTCATAACCGGGTACAACACGCCCACTTTTTAGCTGATAGCTTTCCAAAATGTGTCTACTAGTAAACGGTTTGAAAAGAAGTGTTCCCACCTTCATTTATTCAGTAAAATGGGATGTTTAATAAAGACACAAATTATAATGTAACTTATTAAGTGATGTGTTATTTAGAAATATAAAACTCAAAAACCGAACGGTCCATTACAATGCATGTTGTCAGACATTACACTAATATGAGGAAGTAATATTTACCTGTATCTACGTTTGTCGCATTATTTTAAAAGTGAGGCTGATACAACTTTTTTTTTTTTTTTCGTAACACGACAAATCTTTTAAACACCTGGGAAGCTACAGCACACCGCTCTACAGCGACAAACTAACAAAGGCAAACAGTTTAGCGTGCTAACTGTAAAGCTAATGGTGGCAAAACGAGCTAGTTAGCACCGTGAGGCTAACAAGGAATCTCTAATAAACAAATGTTACCGTTAAAAATGGGAAACTTTAACAGTAGGTATCAGAGCCCCATCCGCTCCTCGCGGACAGCAATTTACACTGGAAGCCAATAAGAAGAGCCACCGAAACGTTATTAATATCATTCCGCCTCAATCACTCCTTCGCCGCACAAAGCAAAGCCCACACGCAATACTATATCCGGGGACTATATACACCACATTCAAGTATTAATAAATAGGCTGCGGTGATACTTGGCAAGATAATACCCGGCTTTTTGGGTAGCGCATAATCAGTGCTATTTATTTCTTGTATTTTTGTACTTTTTACCTGTTTCGTCCTTTCTATCTAGGTTCAATTTGCGAGGCCGGCCCCGCGGCATAGTTCCTGTGCTCAAGACGGTTGTGCTGTGAACGATTCGCTTTCCAAAATGGCGATTCGGTCATCAATAGACAGCGGGGACTTCATGAAGACGCTCAAATAAACGGAGTAGAGAGACATCTACCGTTTGTCTCATTGTACATGCAGTTTATACACTAAACTTTATCGAGATGAACATCCATATTAATATTATAAATAATACACGTGCTTGCTAAAAAAAAAAGAAAAAAAGGCAACAGCTGCTCAAAAAAATATTACAATTTTCAAATAGCGTCTTAGTTCAAAGAAAGGAGTGAACTTAATGACTCAATAAAATTTCTTGGCTACTTAAATACAATTGCATATAGACCAAAAGAAAATTGATGTAAACGTCAGCATATTTTATTACTTTATTTATAATTATTTTTTTATATGCACAGCATTTGGCTGAAAGGCAATGTTTGAAACAGAAAAATAACGTTTATTTAGTATGGAAATTCCAGATTCCTATTTCCTCAACACAGTCTTCATCAATACTTGATTGAAACATTTTCTGATTTGTTTCAGCTCAAAAAGCAGAAGAAACATCAAATTCCAAAAGTGATATGAAGTAATTAATAACTAAATGGAACAACTATATCTATTCTTGTCACATGAAAAGTAATTTTCAAAAATAAATACAATTGTTTGGAAAATACTAAAAAATGTCTACATAATTATTTCCAAGCCGGTAAGTATAATTGCATTTAAATTTCTTGACATCAATAAGGTTATTGTATATCAAAACTTCTATAAAAATATATATATTTTAACACTAAACCATTTAACATGATTCGTCTCAAAATTGAGTAGCTACTATAGGAAACAGGGAATGGCAGAATGTAATAACAATGATTTATGAAATATTTCTTCATAAAGCACTTAATCCGATATTAAAACGAAAATTTTAAAAGCATTGGTTATTAGAAAATTTTTTTTAATGAATAATTGTTTATCTGACAATGTGTGAAGCATGTTTTAGTTCAAATGAACACTACAGAAATATCAAGGACCAAAGCTACACTGTAAACAATAAACAAAGAAAAAATACTTTTCATAGATATACTTGATTTTGTGATGGGACTTAAGTATATTTTAGATGTCAATAACGTATTACATAATTGTCAAAATACATATTTAGTCAGTCTATTGTAGAATCCAACATAATTACAGTCATTTAGTGTATATTTATTTATTTTGGTTCTTGTGCTGCAGTCCTCTGTAAATTATTTTATACTAAAACTGTCGCAAATTCTTTTAGGTTCAGATTAGTTAATCAGCAGAATAAATCCACAATAGATGAGTATAAATTGCCAAATGACTGAATAGGACTGAGAGAAAATATAGAATATAATCAAATAAATATTTTTAGAGACACTTGTCATTAATTACATTATAAATCTGTTATCAATATTTATGACTTTATTTAATAACAATGTAATAATTTAATTACAATACAGTTTTAAGCAAAGTTATTCAAACCAAAATGGACTTTGCTGACTTTTAGTACCACCAGAGGGAGGCAGTGAGTTTTGAATAAGTAAGGTCTTTTACTTGACAATAATCCTGGAAAAGCCAGTAAGATGACTGTGCTTATGAAATAGGATTTTCCAGCTGCCCATGAATCCTATTCTCTGAGCTGCTGTGCTTGAAATCTACCGCAGGCGGCATGGGACATAAAGAAGGGTATGTTATAGGTGTTTTTACCAGCCAATAAGGACACTGTGAAACTCACACAAAAAGACCAATGCATGTCAGCTCAACATAGAAAAGCCTAAGGGTGTGGACCACAAAAACTCTAACCTACTGTGCAAACTGAACTTTACATTCAGACACTTGACACAGTAAACAAAAAGGTTTGCAGAGAACTCTATCGTATGATTTCTTACAGTCAATCCTATAAATATTTATACTTGTTTTTCACATTTTGCAGCAAAGCAGCAAAATCCTCAAAGTGTATATAAGTAGTAAAGGTGGAAAGCTGCAAAATGGAGGGAAAGCAATTTTTTTTTTAAAAAAAAACCTAAAAACTCTGTAAAAGGTCACCACTTTGTGAATTCCGTTTTTCCTGCATTTACAGCTACAAGGGCCTTTTGTCCATTGAGCATTCATATACCAATCCATCCATTGTCTATCTCTGCTGATTAGTTCCCAATTCACAAGTAAGTCTTTTCTGCCAAGTCTCATGTCAAGTCCTTTGGAGTCTTTCGGTTTAAATTCCAATTCCTTAATAGATCATTAATCAGCCATCCCTGAAATGTTAATGACAGGGAAATCAACAAATGCACATCAATGTTTTATCTTACTATTATTTTGTATGATAAATTATGACTTTAATGAATGCATCAAGTCATTTCTCAGGTCAAGTTACAAGTTGTTGGTTTGAAGTTAAAGCGAAGGTTGCGTCTTTTCTAATATAATCGTGTCAAGATTGAATACATAAGAAAGATGGCCCTGAGGGATGAAGTGCTCAGTGAATGTCTCAGAGAGTGGAAGCTGGAAATGAAGGAACTGGAGGAACCACCATGGGAGGAAAAAAAAAACCCTGCATTGGATGTACCACAGACAGATAGCTGAAGTGGTTGACATGACCAAATACCGCCACTGGACAGAGGGGGCCAGACTGTAGGACCGGACCAGAGCATTGAGAGCCCAGATATACCATCCCAGGCGCAGGTTATGCAAAGAGGCCCCAGAAACAACCAAGCATCATCCGAGCAGAGTGCAAGATGGAATTAGTGCAGGAAAGGAATATTTGGACCATCAAAACGAAGTGGCCGACTTAGTGTACAGGAACATCTGTGCAGAATATGAACTGGAGACCCCCAGGTCAAAATGGGAGCCACCTTCCAAGCTGGTGGAGAATGGCAGCTAGGATCCTGTGGGGCTTAAAAATAGACAAGATGGTTGTGGCCAACCAACCAGACATTGTGATCATTGATAAGCAGCAGAGGACAGCCATAAGGATTGATCTGGCTACCCCAAATAATAGAAAACATCAGGAAAAAAGAGTTTTAGAAACCGGAAAAATACCAAGGCCTCAGGGAAATACTAGAGAGAGCCTGGAATGTAAAGACAACAAGTGCCCATGGTTATCAGAGCACTCAGAGCAGTAACCCCCACACTAAAGAAGTGGCTGTAACAGATACCCAAAGAAACATCACATCTTTATTGAACTGTGTTCAGGGGCTACACAAGATCATTCTAAGGGCCACAAATGCACCCAGGGCGGCACTTTTGCATAGCCCAAAGGCAATTTAAAGAAGATAGTTTACCCCGCATGCTAAAGAAAAACCTCCCCACATCATCATGCTGCCTCCACTATTTTTCAACTGGGATTGGTTTGTTCCAGGTAATGTGAAGTGTACATTTTCCACCACACATGCCTTTTGAAAGCAAACCTTTTCTGACAGTACTGGCCTAATTGACCAGCACCTTCTTCCTCCTCTCTGCTGTGACCCATATTTGGCCTTTGGTAAACTTTAAACAAGACCTTGTCTTTCAACAATGGCATTCTTCTGTCCAATCTTCCATAAAGACCTGTTGACAGATTATTCTATATGCTTTGAAGCTTGTATTGCTATAGTAAAGTAAAAAAAAATGCTTAGACGCACTGTAATACAACTTGAGCAAGCTATTGTGGCCACAAATATACTCCCATCTGCTGTGTGGATTTGGATGTTGCAGGATATAAATCACATGGTTAGAGCCTAATGGTCTCAGCAACATTCCCTTTGTGATAGACCAACAGGTGTCTCTTGCCTGTGTTTTTCTTCATTTTCCAAATAGGTAAAGTTAGCTGCTTCACTCTCTGTCAATGAGTAACCATAGCATAGAGCATGCTTATTTTAAAAGCACATCTGCAGTTTATTTTAGCACCCCACAGATCTTCCCGCTGAAAACAAAAGAATGGACATCCCTCTGACCTTATGGGATTGTTCACACCCCTCTTTCCTCCCTTTCCCTTTTCTTTTGGAACTGTGGTGTTTTTTTCTTCCCTCTCACCACAGTCAAGAGGAGGGCGATCAATCATTGAAATTGTCATGAGCTATGGGAGTGAGACCGCAAGGAACTTGAGATGTGTTGATCTCATGTTGGGGAAAACATGCTGTGAGGGATAGCAAGAGAGCCAGGGAGCTGTTGCCGCATCCCTCCGCTCCCCTTGTCATTCCTGTTAACGAGCGTCACCAGCAGCCCCTGTTACCAGTTGGTGCTTTTCCACAGGTTGGGCTAGACGTGACTCAGACTAGGAAATGGGATGCTTGTTTGAAGCACTTTGCAAATTAGGTATCCTGTGTGAAATACCAGCCCAATTAAAGATTTATCACCTGATCTCGTAGCAGCTGGTTGTTCTAGAGCAGATCACTGACATAAGACTGTTCAAAGACACCTGCAAGCTGTTCTTGTTGATTCTTTTTCTTATTTGGAGACACTATAATAATATTTTCTATAATCTCATTCAGTTAAAGACAAAGACCAAGCCAGACTCAAGCGAAAAACAGATTCAGATTATTCCTCGGTCAAAACCAACTATGTGCATGCACTTCATAAAAAGACTTAATTTTGCTTGTCTAAGGTTAAGGATTGTTAGACTGATCAAAAATGTATTTTTCTAAATGACACAGCAATGTTAAAGGATTTTCTTTACTACTTTTTTCCTGTCCGATAAGTTTACAGCTACATTGAACAAATTATAATGTTAAGGATTTCGTAGCTTTGTCAATTCTTTGTTTATTTGTGGTTAATGTACAGCATTTGAAGCAAATGAAAGCAGGCATGTGCGTGCATTTAAAGGCGAGACCTTCAGTGCTTCCTTGTGTGACTTCATCATCAATATTGAAGCATCGGCATAAGACATTAAATAGAAAGTCAAAACTTTGGTGTGAAGGGATCTTCCAAATGGATATTGAGTCTCAGTATACGAACAAATTATACTGGTTTATAGGAGTGACCATCACAGCGTCATCATCCCAGTCCTAAAGAATACTTTTTGAAAAGGTGGGTGAGAACAAGTAAGCCTGCAAACCTCATTCAGTTACCCCAGTTCTGTCAGGACAAATGGGCTAAAGGTCCAGCAATCTATTTTAAGAAGCTTGTGATACGGAACACAAAATGTTTGAGTTAAGCCATACAGTTTGAAAGTCAGTTCTGCTGAATCCTGAGAAAATGCATGCAATCTCCTGAAAGAAATGCCTCTTTCATTTTTCGGTAAATAGAGAGTAAATCCTGGCTGTCCTAAAACAGACACGGTTTAGTCTGATTTCATTTTAGACAGTGAGAAAATATATTTCTCCTTAAACATGTATGTAAATATGTATTTCAGCATGTAACTAAACAGTCTTCAATGATAAGTGAGACATTGGAGACAGGTCTTGACGTGACCCTTGGAATAACCTTGTTCAGTAACATTTCATATCCTGCCAGCATTTCTTCCCCAGGTATTGCTTGGTGTCCCCCTGTGCTGTCAGGGAGCCCTGTCGGGATCAATAAGCTGACCGTTCTTTGGCATCGTGATAACTACATCTGACAGCCATGGTCACCATGACGATTCTCCCCTGTGGACCTTCTTAACATGGAATTGAGAAGGTTCCAACCCTCAGCTATGCCCAGATGACTAAGTGGGTGTTTTGCTAATAGAGAAAATCTTGCAATTGCAGAAAAAAATATAACTTTTATTTTGAAATTTCCAACTGAACAACAACAACAAAAGCTTTGACAAATAATGAGGTTCTGTGATATGGCAAAATCATAATCAACCAATGTGTACAGTATCTTGTCTCAACAGGACCCTTGTTGTTGGGTTGGGTATTTACCTTTTATATGCAGTACTGATTACAGACATGAGACAGATTTTGCTTTGTAAATTAATTAGACTGTATATTACAAAACTGACACATAGAACATCCACTCATTCACACAGCATACCACTGATTCCACTGATTTACCCACTTCCTATTCAGAACTTTGACTTTCCCCTTAACAAGTGTAGAATACATTTATATTAAAGAACTCTCAAACGTGGTGTGTCTCCTGTTTTTTGTGGCCTCTGAGAGACATTTTTACATATCTCAAAATAATCCATTCTTATCTGATCTAGTTTGTAGTCTTTGTTTTTTTTTGCACCCTCAAATTAACTCCAACAAGCTTTCCCGTTAATGTTACTCTGACTGAAATTGACATGCTGCCAAGAGCATCTTGGCTCATGTCATCTTACTAACCCTCCTTGTCTAGTCTCTCTGCTGTAAGGACTGATGGGATTCTTGAAAAAACTGAGCAGATGGTATGTTCTTGTTTTGCAAGAAGGTTCTTGGTTCTTACAGAGGTTTTCCATGCTCTCCCTGGGTCTGAGGACTGGGTCTGAATCAGACCAAACTGAACAAAAGGGCCCTTCCGTTCCAAGGAACCAAGAGTAAAATTCACCCTTCCCCTCTTTCCTTCTGATGCTTAATAATCGCTCTGCTTGGGTAGATAGGTAGTATAGATATTTTGCTTGTTCATGTTTACTTGAAATAAGCTTTCTAATTTTACTTTGATGTTGTCAAAACAAAAGTTACCCACTGAGTGCTATAGTCGACTGGGTAGCATCTCTAGCTCCAAGCTACCTCATGCTCTGAGCTACGCTTCCTTTGTTTAAGCCAGGACCGACCGGACAGGTACTGCTCAGACCAGCTAAGCATTTTCTTTCAGCTTTATTACAGTAAAACTGAATGAATCCTCACTGTTTTGACTACATGTAATATACCTGATTCAGGGTCTATTCACATGTATCTGCTAATTTTAAAGGACACTTAGAATGCATTAAGCTTTAAAGCTTGAACTTTCCAACGGGCTCTTGAATGGACACTTAAAACCCTTTTTTTCCATTTTGTTTGTTTTTATTCACTTGTGCTTATTTTCAGTAGTGTGTTAGAGTTTTTAGTAATTATTAGTTAATAATGTACCATTGTTTTAATCCGTGGTCGTTTGTGGTTATTTACAATTTCATCCTATTTGATTGACAGTTGAATTAACAGAGACATTTTCTTTGGTTGATTTTAAATTACTCTGCTGATAACCATCGTCTAAATTACTAAATTGGTAAAAGGCACCTGGATTTTAACAGCCGGTCCTGGAGCCCACCTGGAGTAAAAGGCTAAGAACTCTGGTATTAAGCAGATTGCAGTTATAATTATTTAATTAATGATCATTTATTGAATTTTCTTGATTCTGTATGACCTTTTAATTATCAATAACTTCCACTTGTATTTATTTGATATATCCACAATCTTGAGGTAAAGTAGCACAACAGTACTTAACTCTGACTGTTAGGTTAATTGGTTTCTCTAAATTGCACATTGGTTCGAGAACATCTTTGTACATGGCTGTCTATCCTGTTTGTCACTGTTGACCTGTGATGGAGTGACGACCTGTCCAGGAAGTACGTTACCTTTCACTCACTGACTGCTGGAGATAGGCACCAGTCATCCCATGACCGCTCAGGAATAAACAAAAGTAAGTTAAAGGGAAAAGATGGACTGAAAGCAGTCTACCTCTCTGGTGGCTGCCATTGCTGTGCAAAACCACAGTAGTCAAGAAACTGTAAGGAGAAGGCTGGTGACTGCTATTAAAGAATCATGCTATAGCATTAAAAATAAAGGTGCATTTTTACATCATATGCCTATCCCCCCCAAAAAAGCAGAAATTTGATCATAATAAAAGAAATTTATAAATACCAACCAACCGCCCTGTTAGGGCTCTGATAGCCTTTTTTGAGCCCATTTTGAGCCCCAAGAGAGTTCTAGCACTGGATGTCATCAGCATATATAAAAAGACATGACGCCATCTGCTGGCAGTACGACAGAACTAGCAGAAAGCCAGATAGCCAATATTAAACAGTGCTAGACTGTCCTGCAATTCTTAGCATACTTAAAGACTGATATTGAATAAATAACTAAATTCCAATCAGTCCTCCCCAGAACCTCCTCTGTCCCTCTGTCAGAACACCAAGGAAAATAAATTCCTGTTTCTAACAAATGCAAAAGGTGCCACTGGATAAAGGCTATAACTAAACAATCAATCTATTTATAGATAAATCTAATAGTATAAATCTATTTATACTTTGGATGGTGCAGCTCTTCTTTCTAGGAATCTGGCCAAATTTATTAGTCCTCCAAAACCCTGACAGTCCAGGGTGCAGACC
>JAUZNJ010035804.1:0-12105 GCA_034780135.1 Jordanella pulchra
ACCACTTCTCCTCATTCTATTCATTCTATCTCTATTCTCTCATTCTGCAGTATCTGTTAGTTCAACCTCTAACTTTCCGAACTCTTTTTTGCTTCCTGTATTTGACATCAATTACGTTTACCCTCTTAAAAAAACAGGTAACAAATATATTCAGTGCATGACCATCACATCTAAACTAGTGGACTATTGGTTGTAGCTGATCAGCGGTGAGCCTTGTGCCAGAAAGGTTATAACCTTTGAGGCTCTACCTCAGTCTTCAATCCAGCAGAAACCACCTTCTCCCGCTGCATCCATCAGGGTGGCGTTTGGACTGGTGCCTACCTCCAGCAGACTATGGGCGTAAGGCAGGGTCCACCCAGGACAGGACGACAGCCTGTCGCAGGGCCACACATAGACATGAACATGTCTAGGGACAGTTGAGAGATGCCAATTAACCTAACAGTTATGTTTTTGGACTGTGGGAGGAAGCCAGAGTACCCGGAGAGAACCCAGGCATGCACAGGGAGAACATGCAAACTCCATGCAGACTGGGATCGAACCCAGAACCTTCTTGCTGCAAGGCAACAGCGCTAACCATTGCTCCACCGTACAGCCCGTTGCTGAATCTTCTTAAAGAATCAGGTGAAGGAGGGTTTCCTCCCAGAAGTAGAACCGCTGAGGAAACATCAGCACTTCATGGCGCAGCAGACACCTTCTGACCTACAAGCATCTAGGATGTCTGCAGGGTCTATTCTATTCTATTCTATTCTATTCTATTCTATTCTATTCTATTCTATTCTATTCTATTCAACCTTCTTCAGCAGAGAGACCACTCGGTTCTGATAGGTCACACAGCAGACTTTGAACAGGTCCTGGTTGGGTTATGCTGCAGTCCTTCTCCATCCACTTTCAGTAGATGTGGTGTTTTTCTTTTTCGTCTTATATTTCAGTCTGACGCCAGAAGCGGATCTTCTGCATGTGGTCTTTTGTTTTTGATTGATTTGACGCCCACATAATGCTAACTTTCTCCATCCCATCGCCTGACTGAAATGGCCTTTTTGTGCCACTTGACTTTCTCTCTCACACACAGCTGCATTTGTCTTGCAAATCCATCCCCGCTGCGCTGCGTTCAGGCGAGGAAAAGGGAGCAGTTGGATATCAGTGAAGTTCAAGCCAGGGAACAAGCAGAGAGGCTGCTCCAGAGCGCAGGCTTTTGTCGATATCAGAACGGAGAGCTGGTGAAAAATGATGCATGCTTTTACACCTCTGAATCCTGGCAACTGACAGCGCAGGCTATGGGGGTGGAGGCTGTGGGGTGCAGGGGCGAACAAAAGCCCCCCCGGTCTGAACGGGTTGAGTGTCCGCTTGCGCGCGACGGGAATCAGCCGCGCAGAATGTGGGAGATGGATGGGGAAGCACACGTCCAAACGGCCGTGACTCCATTTGCATATTAGCAATTTATCACTTTTTTGTTGAGTTATTCAGAGATTTATAGAGTCAGACACAGAAATTCAATCATCTGTCAAAATGAGGGAGAAGGTTTTCCTCGGGACATTTACATCCTCCTTCTGTAGGTCCGGCTCAGTCTGCCCCACTTTTCAAAGGATGAGACACCGGTAATACTTTATGATGCTGCAGGGAAAGTTGTGCACATATTCAGGCTGCTTTCACATTGAGGAGTCTCTCTGCTCACCCCCACCCCTCCCCCACCCCGGCCCCCGCGAGGAGGTCAGCCCGGCCTGTTCGGTCCACCAGGAGGGTTCAATTCACACCACACACGGACAGTGGAGACACGCACCACTGAAAGGCAACCAGAGCGGCCTCAACCAGTGACAGTGAATCCACCCCCCCAATCACAGAAACAGCTGGGTGCCAGTGTATTTATTTCCTCTCATTAAGTTGAGCAGCAGTGCGATCAGCTCAAGGCTCATCGTGACGCAGCTGACCTCCACCACATCCACGCGCGTGCTACTCTCTGGGTTTTACGCATGGACACAGCCTGGGATGGAAGCAGGAGCGACATGATGAAGGCGCGCTGAGGAAGACTCGTTTTCCAGTCCCATTAACGGCCAAGAGGGCTCATCTGCTGCGAGATCTCACCACCTGAACACAGACCGCTTGTCTCCTCTATTAGATCCCCCCCAAGGGGAGGGGCTGTCTGTGCGCCCCGGTGCCACATGTTGCCTTCGGTGCATTAAGCTGGATTATTCAACAAGTTCAATTTCCCATAAAGAAGGAAAGTTAGGATCTCAAGGGCCCTGCGGGGACAAAGGAGCAGCGCCTTAGCACCATATGCTTAATGGCTGCAGCCGCTCAGTCTTTATTAAAGGCTAAAAGTGGTCCTTTAAAAGTTGGAAAGGCTCCTTTATTTGAGTTAGATGGAGCACTTGCGCACAAAACCAGGAGCGCGCCTTGCCAAGGCCGCGCCCCCTTCGCCTTCCTTTCAGCGTGAAGCGGCCACCGTCACTGGCCGTTTCACTTCAACATAAGCTTTTCATCTCCGCGCTTTGTTCTCCCTGAAAGTAATGCTGCGAATCAAAGACATGACAATATTTTCCATCAACTTGGAGACCCTGGACAAGGGCCCTCGAGCTTTGGCAAAAATCAGTGCTGGTTATTCATCCTGTCACTCTGCACCTGTGGTCCCGCATTCAAATGACACAAACCTGTTCCTATTAACATTAATTATTCCCAAACAACACAAAGGCTGAAACAGAGCAGGTTGAAGTCTGTTTATGGCTCCTAAATGTTTTATTCCTCTGAAGATGTGCCCGGCGCTTTTCTCTCCTCCTCACCCACAACCGAGGGCCCGTCTCCCTTTCAGTCTTGAGTAGCCCTACAGCTCGGATTGTACAATCGCAGCATCTGCTTAATCTGCGGGATGAAAATATGACAAAAACAGAGCTAATAAAGGATTTGTTACATGCTGGTAATGAGCGATCAGCGCAGCACACAATGGCGCGCGGTGCTGAGAGCCATATGTTTCTAGAGGCACCAAGGATAGTTTACACTCTTGTGAAGAAAGCACCAGGTGATGACAAGAAAATCGCCAAATCCACCTCCTTTCTGTCCTGACAAAAATAGAAGCCATAAATTAAAGTGGCTTATCGCGGCGCGGCTCAAAGAGCTCGCTGTTAATTGGCTGCGGGGCACAAAGCGAACGCAGGGACCCGTTTGGCTCGGCTGGGCCGCGCAATGCTGCGCTTTCACCCCACTGTAACACAAACCACAATGTGTTTTGTTATTGCAAAACGTCATGCTTTACAGCGGCCATATTGTATGCTGGACAATGGCTAATGGAACGTTAAAGACGCGGAACACGGCGCCAAATCCATCTCCAATACACTACAAGGGCCACTCTTTGCCTGCTTTTAGGCAGCTGCTGTCCACGGACCCGGACGCAGCGAAATGAAAAGAGACAAAGTTTCAGCTACCAGGTGCTCTCCCACAGATACCAGCCTGCGTGAAAGGACGGGCTGCAGGCCGGATGGTGACGGATGGCCGTAGCGCGCAGCAACGATCTGCACGCGGCAGCACCGTTCAGATATCAGCTGCAAATCAAGCTGGTGTTGTCGCTCTCCTTCAGCGCCTCCCCGGTGCGTCAACATGCGGCCGGAAAGAGACTTGAAGAGAATTAGAGCCGAAGAGGAAGAAGACGAGAGAGCAGAAAATCCGAACATGACGGACAGAGGAGGAGATCTGAGGAAAACTGCTGCGTAAAGGTCTACAGGAGCAGCTGCAGCATGAGGAACCCAGGGGAGGAGAGCCCAAGGGAGGAGAAACCAGGGGAGGAGAAACTAGAGGAGGAGACCATAGAGAAAGAGAACATAGAGAAGAGCCCAGGAGAGGAGAGCCCAGGGGAGGAGAAACCAGGGGAGGAGAAACCAGGGGAGGAGAAACCAGGGGAGGAGAACCTAGAGGAGGAGAGCCCAGGGGAGGAGAGCCCAGGGGAGGAGAAACCAGGGGAGGAGAAACTAGGGGAGGAGAAACTAGAGGAGGAGAACCTAGAGGAGGAGAAACCAGGGGAGGAGAAAATGGAGGAGGAACCAGGGGAGGAGAGCCCAGAGAGAGAGAAACCAGGGGAGGAGAAACTAGGGGAGGAGAAACTAGAGGAGGAGAACCTAGAGGAGGAGAGCCCAGAGGAGGAGAAACCAGGGGAGGAGAAACCAGGGGAGGAGAAACTAGAGGAGGAGAACCTAGAGGAGGAGAGCCCAGAGGAGGAGAAACCAGGGGAGGAGAAACCAGGGGAGGAGAGCCCAGAGGGGGAGAAACCAGGGGAGGAGAGACCAGAGGAGAAGAACCAAAAGGAGGATAACACAGTGAATGAGAACCCAGAAGAGCAGAACCCAGAGGAGGAGAACACGGGGGACAAGAGATCAGAGAAGAGAACCCAGAGGAGGAGAACCAAAATGAAGATAACCCAGTGGAGGAGAGCCTAGAGGATGAGAACCCAGAGAAGGAGAACCCAGAAGAGCAGAACCCAGAGGAGGAGAACCCAGGGGACGAGAGATCAGAGGAAGACAACTAAAAGGAGGAGAACCCAGAGGAGGAGAGCCCAGTGGAGGAGAATCCAGGGGAGGAGAACCCAGAAGAGCACAACACAGAGGAGGAGAACCCAGGTGAGGAAAATCCAGGGGTGGAGATTCCAGAGGAGGAGAGACCAGAGGTGGAGAACCCAGAAGAGTAGAACCCAGAGGAGGGGAAAACAGTGAAAGAGAACTCAGAGGAGGAGAAACCAGGGGAGGAGAACCCAAAAAAGGAGTTCTCCTCCCCTGGAGGAGAACCCAGGTGAGGAAAATCCAGGGGTGGAGAATCCAGAGGAGGAGAGACCAGAGGTGGAGAACCCAGAAGAGTAGAACCCAGAGGAGGAGAATCCAGTGGAGTAGAACCCAGAGGAGGAGAGACATGAGGCGGATATCCCAGAGGAAGAGAAACCGGGGGAGGAGAACCAAGAGGAGGAGAACCCAGAGGAGTAGTACGCAGAGTAGGAGAGCCCAGATGAGGGGAGCCTACAGGAGGAGAGCCCAGAGGAAGACAAACCAGAGGAGGAGAACCTAGAGGAGGAGAACCCAGAAGAAGAGAACATAGAGGAGGAGAACCCAGAGGAGAACCCAGAGGAGGAGAACATAGAGGGGGAGAAACCAAAGGAGGAGAACCAGATGGCGGATAACCCAGTGGAGGATGGCCCAGAGAATAAGAACCCGAAGAAGGAAAATCCAGGAGAGCAGAACCCAGAGGAGGAGAACCCAGTGGATGAGAATCCAGGGGAGGAGGACCCAGGTGAGGAGAACCCAGGGGAGGAGAACCCAGAGGAGGAGAGACCAGAGGTGGAGAACCCAGAGGAGGAGAACTCAGAGGAGGAGAACCCAGAGGAGTAGAACTCAGAGGAGGAGAACCCAGAGGAGTAGAAGTCAGAGGAGGAGAACCCATAGTATAAGAATCCAGGGGAGGAGAACCCAGAAGAGCAAAACCCAGGGGAGGAGAAGCCAGAGGAGGACATCTCACAGAAGGATAAACCAGGGGAGGAGAACCCAAAAAAGGAGAACCCAGAGGAGGAGAATCCAGTGGAGTAGAACCCAGAGGAGGAGAGACAAGAGGCAGATATCCAAGAGGAAGAGAAACCAGCAGAGCAGAAAAGGAGGAGGAGAACCAAGAGGAGGAGAACCCAGGAGAAGAGAACATAGAGGCAGAGAACCCAGCGGAAGAGAAACCAGGGGAGTAGTATGCAGAGTAGGAGAGCCCAGAGGAGGAGAGCCTACAGGAGGAGGGCCCAGAGGAAGACAAACGAGAGGAGGAGAAACCGGAGGAGGAGAACCCAGAGGAGGAGAACCCAGAGGAGTAGAACGCAGGGGAGGAGAACCTAGAGGAGGAGAACCTACAGGAGGAGGGCCCAGAGGAAGACAAACCAGAGGAGGAGAAACTGGAGGAGGAGAACCCAGAGGAGTAGAACGCAGGGGAGGAGAACCTAGAGGAAGAGAACCCAGAAGAAGAGAACCCAGAGGAGGAGAACCAAGAGGAGGAGAACCCAGAGGAGGAGAACCAAGAGGAGGAGAGACCAGAGGAGGAGAGAACAGAGGAGAAGAACCAAAAGGAGGATAACACAGTGGATGAGAACCCAGAGAACGAGAACCCAGAAGAGCAGATCCCAGAGGAGGAGAACACGGGGGACAAGAGATCAAAGAAGAGAACCCAGAGGAGGAGAACCAAAATGAAGATAACCCAGTGGAGGAGAGCCTAGAGGATGAGAACCCAGAGAAGGAGAACCCAGAAGAGCAGAACCCAGAGGAGGAGAACCCAGGGGACGAGAGATCAGAGGAAGACAACTAAAAGGAGGAGAACCCAGAGGAGGAGAGGCCAGTGGAGGAGAATCCAGAAGAGCACAACTCAGAGGAGGAGAAACCAGGGGAGGAGAACCCAAAATAGGAGAACCCAAAAAAGGAGAACCCAGAGGAGGAGAATCCAGTGGAGTAGAACCCAGAGGAGGAGAGTCACGAGGCGGATATCCCAGAGGAAGAGAAACCAGGGGAGGAGAACCAAGAGGAAGGGAGAAACCCAGAGGAGGAGAACATAGAGGAGGAGAAACCAAAGGAGGAGAACCAAAATGAGGATAACCCAGTGGAGGAGAGTCCAAAGGGGAACCCAGATGAGGAGAACCCAGAGGAGGAGAGACCAGAGGAGGAGAACCAGATGGAGGATAACCCAGTGGAGGAGGGCCCAGAGGATGAGAACCCAGAGAAGGAAAATCCAGGTGAGCAGAACCCAGAGGAGGAGAACTCAGGTGAGGAGAACCCAGGGGAGGAGAACCCAGAGGAGGAGAGACCAGAGGTGGAGAACCCAGAGGAGGAGAACTCAGTTGAGGAGAACCCAGAGGAGTAGAACTCAGAGGAGGAGAACCCATAGTGTAAGAATCCAGGGGAGGAGAACCGAGAAGAGCAGAACCCAGAGGAGGAGAACCCAGAGGAGGAGAACCTAGAGGAGTAGAAACCAGAGGAGCAGAACCAAACTAAGGATAACCCTGTGGAGGAGAGCCCAGAGGATGAGAACCCAGAGAAGGAGAACCCAGAAGAGCAGAACCCAGAGGAGGAGAACCCAGGGGACGAGAGATCAGAGGAAGACAACTAAAAGGAGGAGAACCCAGAGGAGTAGAACCCAGAGGGAGGAGGGGAAAACAGAGAAGGAGAACTCAGAGGAGGAGAAACCAGGGGAGGATAACCCAGAGGAGGAGAGCCCAGAGGAGGAGAAAACAGAGGAGGAGAACCCGGTGGAATCCAAAAGGAACTACAGAGATGAAATGCCACCACAGAGAAATTCAGAATGAAAAAAATTGTAAAATCTCGAAAAATATAAAAATAAAAAGTGAAAACCGAAATAGAGAGTATTGACAAAAAATGCCAATTGGGTTTTTTCTTTTTCTTGCTTTTGTCTTTGTGGTTGTTTTTGGTTGTTGCTGCTGCAGGTCCTCCTGCTGAGCCTCGGCCTCCTCACTGCGGCGCCTCTCTCCGCTCTCATAAAGCCTCGGTCAGCGCAGCTCTAAGGAAATAAAACTTGTCACCTAGTAAAATGCTGCTGTTCTTAGAAGCCTTGCCAAGCCGGTAACAGGCAGAGCGGCATGATAGCCGCGGCTGTTTCAGTCTCTCTCTTCCACTTGACTGCAGCAGGACCAAAGGATGGAGGCGCCCTGAAAGGCATGAAACCAGCCAAAGGAGGAAAGGTGCAAACAGCAACAATGCAGCCTCTGTTTGGATCACGGCACCAGAAAGGCTCCGGCTGCAGCGAACTGGATAACATTTGACTTTCTAATGGCTCTAATGGGATTACATGCTGCTGCTACGTGAAGTCAGACACTCTGAGGCAGCAAAGACATCAGCAGAGCTTTCAGTCCATACCTACCTCAAATGGCAGGAAGCTGCGGCTCTGCTGCGGCTCTGCTGCGGCTCTGCTGCGGCTCTGATCCTCCAGCTTGTGTTGGAACCTCAGAGTCGCTTGCTTTATTTATGCTGCATTGCGTGGATGTACGGGGACGGCCCTGGGCAGGAGGGCACCGCTACCACGGGAAAAAGTGTCTGAGCGGCACCTGGCAGCACACAGCCCCACCATGCTACTGCTGTAAGCACCTTCAGCTGTTGGGGGTCATCAGACCCTCATTTGCATATTTCTGTTACAGAAGTGTTTGTCCGTCTGCATGCTTCCTGTCCCACTGCTCTATAAAGCCACACTCCATTGTTTCATCATCAGGGAACCGGCTTTACAGAGACAAATGAGATCAGTTCATTTCATCCTGTTTTTGGACATTTGGACATCCTGCGTGGGTCTAAAGATAAACATGAAAACACTGGAGAAATAAAGAAATAAATCAGTAACAGACTAATAGGAACTGATCTTTTTATTAAGACATCTGCTGAAAATGAGCAAAAAACACCAACATTTCATACAGATTCGGTTCCGGTGTATCCAAGTCCAGTTCTTACAGCAGAACAGAGAGAAGATGGACATGTTTGGTTTATTAATTCACCAAACAGAACCTGCGCTCCTCTATCTGCGTTTAAATTAACAAATATATTATCATCTGTAAAAAAATAGAATAAATAGCAGAAAATGAGCAAACATGTACAATTATCAACATGATAAAGGTAGGAGTCCATCTGGGAGCTGGATCTGGGCTCGGTTCGACATTAACATAATGGCTTCATGGTTCCGGTCCTGGTTCCGGTTCTGTTCAGGCCACCAGGCCGAAGGGAGGCTCGTTTTCTATGTCCACCAGGGCCGTCTGGTGCTGCTTCCGGGGGTCCTCCGGGGTCCACACCTTGGCGGTTCGGATGATGTTCTGCTCCCGGAGCTGCTTCTCATCGGACCAGGACAGCGAGTGTCCTGCCAGGGGGGGCAGGCCGTAGTCCGGGTCGCTGGGGGAGGGAGACCCTGAGGGAGGCAAGACAGAAACCATGAGCCTACAGGCTGAGCCGGAACCCAAACGGAACCTCTTCTTCACACTTACTGGTTCCTCTGTGGCAGATGATGACCTTCTTGGGGGGCGCGTGCGTCTCGCTGCTGGAGTTTCTGATTGGCAGGTCGGACTGCACGAGCTCAGCCAGGAAGTTGATGTATCCGATGGCCAGACGCAGCGTGTCCACCTTGGACAGCCTCTTCTCGTAGGGCAGCGTGGGGATGTGGGAGCGCAGCCCCTCGAAGGCGTCGTTGATGGACTGCATCCTGCGCCGCTCCCGGACGTTGGCTGCCTGCCGCAGCTGCTGCAGCTCCAGCTCGGAGCGCAGCCGCCGCCGGCGCTTCAGCAGCGGCCCGCCGCTCCGCGGGGACAGGTCGGGGGTGCAGGAGAAGGTGGGGGACGAGGACGAGAAGGACAGGCTGCCCACGTCGTAGTCCCCGTGGGGGGGTGCCGCCTTGCTGTAATAGTCCTGCAGGTGGGAGCTGAGGAAGTCCACGTCTTCGTCCAGGAAGTCCTCGGCGTCCAGCTGGCCGTCCCTGGAGGACTGGTCCGTGAAAAAGTCTTCGTCCTCAAAATAGGGCGGAGAGGACAGAGAGTCGAGCGCAGAGAAGGGGTCCAGAACCGAGTCCATCTTTGTGCCCCTGGGGCTCCGGGCCGGAACCGGTCCGCTTAGAGTTTGACTTCAACATAAGCCACGCGAGGATTCTTTATAGCAACATCCATAGTCGCGTGCCGCTTGCTGAGAGGGCCAACCAATCACAGCTCGGTCCGCGAGACGCACCTCGAGATCCCTCCCCGAAGCCACGCCCCCTCTCCCGCAGACCGCTGCCAGGCCGATGAATGTTCAACATCAGCAGCATCAAACCTCCAGAAGGGTTCGGTGGCTTTAGCAGAACCGTCAACTCTCTGGGTTTCCAAAGGCCTCCGAGCTTTTTAATCAGGCGTTTAGAAAATATTAAAAAATGTTTTTCTCTTTGATTCATTTGATGGAATCAAAGCAAAACGAACAAACCGTTTCTACACTGAAGCAGGAGCGAACAGAGAAACAAGGTCTTAAAAAAACTTCGTGTTCATCATCATCATCATCATCATCATCATCGTAGCTTTTAATCTCCTGTAAACTTTACAAACTGGAAATCTCGGAGGTCCAAGTTCCTTATTTCTTCACACAACTACAGCCAATAATAATAATAATAATAATAATAATAATAATAACAATCATAATGATACATATAAACAACAAAGTATCCAATGCTGAATATTTCATATTTCAACATATTGAAGGTGTCAGAAGAATGAAGGAGCCTCGTTGCTGCGCATGCGCAGACTAGCCTGTTTATTTATCAATAACTAAAGATGTGATGGGGGGGTAAATACACCCACCAGTGCGGTGGTCGATGGGCCACTGGTGCCAGACTGGGCCGGCTGACTGGGAGAACTGGTTGACAAATAATGGCCCAGTGGAGGGCTCCGAGGCGCGCGCTCTATTGATACCTCACGCGAGCAAATCAAAGGAGCGTGGATAGAGAAAGCTGGACCTCCTCTGATATGAAAGGAAAGAAAAAAGAAAGGAGACAAGCTGCGGGGGCGCGCGGCCCGCGTGGACGAGCAAAGGTGGAGTGAAGTGAAGCTGCAACACGGGCCGTGGCCGTGGGAAGAACACCACTTGCTCTCCCAGCAGTCAATGCTGCCTGTTTGTCCTCATGATGAAGCTGTTTAAGCTAACCCCCCCCCCTTTTAGGCTGCATCAGGTGGAGCTGAACAAGTTCCACCATGTTCCGTGACCCGATGGAGGATCCAGTGGGCTCAGTGGGCTCAGTGTAGGTGAGGGACCGCAGACACGCGCTGGAGTCATATGCAGGGCCCCACCGGTCCTGGATCAGGTGAAGTTGAACCCCCCCCCCCCCTTCAGACCAGATGATAATTTGAACCGTGCCGGTTTCTAACGCACCGTGACCGCGCGCTCTGCGGAGCTTCATTCACGACTGTTGTTGAGAAGGAGGCGACCTGCGCGAGCGAACAAGTGTTCTGGTTCCCATGCAGCCGCTCGCTCTGCAGAACGCAGCCGGCTGGACCCTCCAGACCTCCAGACCAGCCTGACCCCCCAACCCAGCCCCCCAGCTGGGCGACATGCAAAGGAATAGAACAGGATCCTCTACATCAGCAGCCTGCCAGGGAACAACAGCTTTATAGAGAGGAAACAGTCAGCAGCAGCAGTCAGAAAGATTCATCTTTAAAACTTTGCATTGTTCATGTTGCATTTCTCAACAGGCTTTAATAATCAGTGGTAGAACATGGCGGATAATTCTAACAATAATATTGATGACAATCATAATATCAATTCATTTCAGTTTATTTCTATAACACCAAATCACAACACGTCATCTGAAAGCTCTTCACAGACCATTCAAATCACACAGTCAGATTAGTTCAAAGGTTTCTATCCAAGGAATTAATATGAACAATAATGATAATAATCTGGTAAATGACAGATGGCAGAAAAGGAAATGCTAAAAGTGAACACATGTGTGGGATTAGAAAGGAATCCTTCCCATTTAGCTGTAATCCATGTAATCTGGGGGATTATCCATGTGAATGAGTGCAGCTAATGAGTCATCAGGTGAAGTGAAGCTGCAGGGACTGAGATGTGTTCATCAGCAGGGCTTGGAACAGTAAGACACTTTGGATTTATTCCTATAATGTTGCTTGTTTTCGAATAATCTCCAAACTGCTTGTTTGAACCCGTTTCATTATCCTTTCGTTGTTGGTAATGCTGCTTTAGAAATGGATTGATTATTCATTTTCATCATCAGGTCCACACATTGTTAGTGCTGTGTCATTAGCGATAGCATAGCATCATCACCTCTGCTGGGTCTAGAACTTGGATTAAATTGATGTTATTTTAATAATTGGAATAAATGTGGTTTGTTTTAATTCAGCGGAAGGATTAAGGAGAGAAGGACAATACTGAGGGGATGTTCTGTTAAATCTGTTACATTAAAAGGATTTTAATTGTCACTTCATTGTTTTTCTACATTTTTACTACAGACTTTTGGCAGAACTTTGATGAAGGATGTCAGAGCTACACAGAGGATACATGTCTACATGAGATGATACTCAGCTCTATCTGTCTATAAATCCTAATGAAACTAACCCATTGCATAGATTAGAGGCTTGTCTGAAGA
>JAUZNJ010035805.1:0-12103 GCA_034780135.1 Jordanella pulchra
TGCAATGTGCATTCGTGACTGTAAATAGGCATATGTTGGATCTTTTTTCCCATATCCCTGCTGCTATTTTTCAGCACACTTGCCCATACCACCTTAAAAGCTTTAATGGCGACTCTTGTTAAATTATTTGCTTAAGACATCTTGGTGCTTTGGATCCCTAAGCGGATGAGCAGATCGCCAGCCTGTATATCATAATAACTAAATAAACAAAAACCTATAGGAAAAAAAACTAATGACTTTGTGCTTTTTGTCCTGCTTTTAAGCTGCATAATATTTCGGAAAAAGGCGCGAGGCTGCATTTCCCTGCGTTTTTTCTGTTGTGTTGGAAATAGCAATTTGTCTTAATTTCAAATACGTAGAACTAGCAAAATGTACTTGTGTTAACAGCTTGTGCATTTTCATACACGCATTAATAATTATAAGTGATATTATTGCAAACTTAAGTATCAACGATAATTTGCAGAACTATTATCCGATTTTCTGGTGTTTTCACGTTTGATCTCACTTTGGACGCTTGCATGCCTGTTAAACGAACTACAGATCTTACATAGAGGGAGCGGGCAAGCAGGGAATGATAACCTCTTTTAGTGGACACTAAATGGAATCGCCACTCTTGTAGTCTAGACAGTGCCATAAAGACAGAGGCACTAAATGGCTAATTTTTTTTTTGTCTTAATTGCACCGTCTGTTCTTGGGAAATGGCGTTCACTTCCGCACTAGACGGCAAACAAGCAACACTAGATGTCTAAAGAAAGAAGAGTGGGAAAAAGAAAGTTTCGACATTAACTAGATCTGTGACGTGTGCAAAAGAAGTGTGCAGAAGACCAAAAAGAGTAGTCTGTGTGAGTGTGTCATATATTGACCGAATTTATGCATGTGTCTTTTGTAAGTGACGCTACACACGCCATATGTGCTTAGGATGATTGCACGTGTGCATTAAGCACAATTTATAATTAAATGTAGTCTTTGAACTTCAATAATGTCAAGGCCTTCACCTTTAACCCGCCGCAATAAAGTGGAATCAAGGAGCCCGGAAATGGTTGCAGCGGCGGAACGGGCCAATGGGAGGGAGTGGGAACAGAAAATGGAATGCGTACACAGGACCAACTTTGACCTCTCGCATTAAACTACAACAGGTAACTTTGCCAGCTTTAACACGTCCTGTAAATACACTTTATTGTTCCTGTAAAAAACCCGTAGGTGTTCACGCATGAGGCATTTTTAACGTGCAGATTTGTATTCAGTTCTCACACAAACTGAAGGTTTGTATGTTTGTGTGATGACGCAGTCGTTAATCAATTCCCTTATGATAATTTATTTATACCAAAAAGTGTTTTACTGTACAAATTTACAATTGTAACGATGTCCATTGCAAGTATAGTTGGACAAGTTTATTGATCGTAAAATTGTGCTTTTAATTTTTAAAAGAAAGGTGGGTGGAAGAAGGGTCCTTGTTTTCAAATGACTTTCCTTTTCCGGAATCTTCTATAGAAAGCCTATACTGCTAAATGTGTCATAATGATAGTGAAATTCATATCTTGGGGCTTTATAAGCAAAGGAGGGGGGGCTTCAGATCATGTGCACAGGCGGAGATCAAGGCTACAGGCAACCCCGTCCTATGCCACACCTACCAACCACGGGCCCTTGACGGTGACGTGAGTAATTTGTTCATTTCTCCAACACCCAACGTCACTGACAAAAAGCTCTGGGGGTCTTCTGTGAATGCTGTCCATGAACCACACGGGGGGCAATTCCTTCTTCCCCGATCTCTACCCCTGTTCGTTTGCTCTGCGGGAACCTAAACACTTTAAACGGGAGCAGTAGTGGCCCACTTTTATCCACATCTATTCGGAAAATTCAGCAGAAGCACTCTTATATCCAGCCATGTTCCAGTATGTTCTCTGCATTTCGGAGTATCTAAGAGGGAGGGTTGTTTCTTGGTTTTTAAAAATGGTAATGAGATTAGAGAAAAAGAAATGTTGTTACATAAGAATCAAAATCATGTGTTTAGGAGTGGGAATGTGGGGCCCCCTTTGTCGATATTAGAGTGTATTATAATTTTAAAATTATTTTCATTGGCCTGTAAAATAAAAACAATAAATAAATCTGCTGCCTCAGAGGTCTTTGAAATTTTTAAAAATAACAACGTGAATTGTTTTAGAGTTTTGTAGTTTCTTTAAGTTATCATTTATGTTTTGCCTTAAATACATTTCCGAAAAAACACTAAGAAAAAATAATTATAACACGAATTCTTAAACTTTATATATATATCTATATATATATAGATATATATATATATCGATATATATATATATATATAGATATATAAATATATCTATATATATATCTATAGATAGATAGATAGATAGATAGATAGATAGATAGATAGATAGATAGATAGATAGATAGATAGATAGATAGATAGATTTAAATGCACATATTTGTAATTTCTTTGTTTTTATTATTTTGAAATAAATATCAAGACAAAAAACGAATAAAAAAAACAATGATAATGTGTGGTAAGATGTGGAAGCAATCCTCAACATTAGAATAAGAAAGTAAAGTTACTCAAACCTTTTAAATAATGTGTCATATCTTTCAAAAAATTACGAATATTCTTTGGTTTCAGTTTACTCCATGTAAACTTTAAACACACACAAGTTGGGTTTTTACACCAAATAGCCCTACAGAATAAGCAACAACACAAACAACTTTCAGTTAGGAGGTATGTTTTTTTATCTTTCAGGTTTTACATGTGCGCCATTTTGTCTTGTTAGACTTTTTAATCATTTTCCAATGATTTTAGTCGCTCATAAAATTAAAAATTAAATTGGGATCAAAGTCATTGA
The DNA here is from genome assembly GCA_034780135.1 of Jordanella pulchra. Classification (NCBI taxonomy): domain Eukaryota; kingdom Metazoa; phylum Chordata; class Actinopteri; order Cyprinodontiformes; family Cyprinodontidae; genus Jordanella; species Jordanella pulchra. Next base: position 2,850 of record JAUZNJ010035805.1, read on the forward strand.
AATTGTTGAAACCTTTGTAATTGAATACTGGCTTTGTTTTACAGAGCGATGCTTGTTTGTTTCCTGTTTTGTTATGAGAAACGTTTATAGGTTTCTAGAAAAAAACATACAAAAGACATTTTCCTGAATGACATGATTTACAAAATCGAGTTGTTTTCTTTTGCTTATTGTGTTTAATCAAATAAAATATAGGAAAATGAAAAGAAGACTCCTTTCCTCACCCTTTTTAAAATATTATGTAGTCTGTTATTTTTTTATTTTAATTTTACACATATATGCCTTCAAAAGGGTTGATTTTGTTTTTGTTAAAACTTTGCAATACGTTTTCACTTTGTGTTGCATTAAATTTAGTCTTTATCCACAATAATACTCTTGATGATACTGTAGAATAAATAGCTAGCGAGTTTATCTTCTATTTTGAAGTAAATATAGGAGTGTCACAGTTTCTTATTCCTCCGCAGATACTAATCAAAGGGTTATAGGCTATTCAATGGTTTTACACTACAGTGTCTCAGCACCTAACCTGTTCTATTGGGCTATAAAACAGCTCTTCGCTGTAAAACGAGCTCCTGCTCTTTCAGCAACAGCTCTCTCTCAAATGCAATTGGAGGCTGTTTATTGATGGCACCAAAACAAGTCTTAATAAAATAAATAAAAGATTTAAAATTTGATACGGCAGCATGTGTGTATGTGTTTGTTGGTCTGGTGGTTCCTGTAAACTCTGCAACACTGTTTTACTTTTGTTGGTGATGTTTAATTAAGCTCTTACATGATTCTGGAACCATAGATTTGCAGTTGCGCATGGGTTGGACACCAGCATGAAAGGGAAAACAAAGCGTAGTCTCCCAAACATCCAGCTACATCCAACTGGAAAGATATTTTAAAGTGGCTGCCAGGATCTCAACTGATTTTGTCGCTTCGGCACAGCTCCTTGTTGGTGGGCCATAGAAATGACAAAAAAGAAAAGAAAAGAAAAACACGTGACATTCAACACTGTTACCGGTTGGGATTATGAGGACTGCATTTTGGTTTGCAATCAGACCGCCGATTACAGGTTTAGACCAATGTGAAGACCAAACTAAATGCGACCAGAGCCTACTTCCTCTCTACTGTTGGTGTGCGAGTTTGTATTGCTTTCTTGATTTGTGTTTGTTTAAGCTATTTTTGAAGGCACAACGGCGCATGTGCAGACATGCACATGCACATTTTACACACAATTGTGTCATTCCAGATTAGGCAGCTGTGTTGAAAATTGTTTCTACTCCTTTAAAAGGAAAACTTACTAAAAAAATGTCCTTTTGGTGAAATGGTAGCGATGATTTTTCATGGAATGACTTGGCCCGGATACATAATCAGCTTGTTGTTGTGGAAGTAAATTTAGAGATGACAAATAACATAATCTTTATTTATTGTTTTTGTGTGTTTTATGTAAAATTGAAAAGTCCTAATATCTCCAATAGCATAACCACAATGTTTCAGATTCGTAGTGAGAAAATGACAATACCTGCGTTTGTTGCTGTCTTTATTTTGACGGTCCTGGGTAAGGGTGGGTGTGTTCATTGAAGAACTGTGATTCAAATGATAAAAATTCCAGGCATTTTTCTGCCTTGCACTATAATTAAAAAACCGTTTCCATGATGCCTTACGGCTATTCTGCCCTCTGCTATCAAGAATACATAATTTGTTATTTGCAGGGTGTGTGAAATTCCATCGTGGGACCTTTAGCCGTCGCTTACATGTCTTAAAAAAATCAAAACCTAAAATTTAAGCAGGTCTGTTATTTTTTTATAGGTGTAAAATAAGATTTTATGTGTATTTTTGTGCTAAGCAGGTGGTGGTCCATAGGCTAATGTGTCATGTAATAAGATAGCCACACTCTGCTATTATTATTCTGTTCCATAAGGCAGAAACGTCAGTGTATCGAACAATGAACACGTCGTAAACATATTTTTTCTCTTGTTCAAACATTTGTTTCTGTACCTTTTTTTCTTGGGTATTTTCTTCAGAAACGTTTCACAATAAGATAATCCAGAAGTGCGAGATATCTTAAGCTAGTAATTATTTTTTATTCCTAAAAGTCAGGCGTTCACATTTCTCTATAATTGTTGAGAAATGCTTGACTTATTTTGAATATTATTTTTTGTCACAAAGGTGTTGAGTATATTTGACTGTGCTCGGATTATGCCTGGGCCACTCACTGGAACACGATGTAGGCTACTGCCCTTGCCTTTGAAAGTGATTCTGAACTAAACTGACACTCTAACTCACGCACACAGACACCAAGGCACGCAGACAAAGCAACACAAGATGAGCAACCTTACCAAGCTGCAGTAAAGCACTTAAAACGAGATTAGTTGAAGCCTTTTTTTCCTTTAAATCTTGATATCCGTATGCATGGCGCGTTTTACGCAATGTTTTATTCATTTTTGTATTTCTTAGTAGATTAGCAGGACTTTCTTAAATGCCAAACATATCGAGGACGTTGTGTTCTCTTGTAAAACTCCTAAAATTATACACACACAAATACACACAAAAAATGTCCCCGCCATGTAGGTAAAACAGGTACATCTCTCTCTCTCAGTTGTTTGCTTTTTGCATGTATTGTAAATCGAAAAATAAACTCTGAAATTACGTCTACAATTAATGTTGGTTTTTTTTCTCTTAGTTGTCTGTTTATCTCAAGCAGAATATTTTTACAGAGCTCACAGATTACAGAGGCAAGACAAAAACACCAACAAAAAACAAATTTAAACCAGGCGAATTGGACACTTACCTATGGTAAAAGAAAATGCACATTCCTTACTATCATACCTTTATACGATCCTTATTTAATCCACATTTGTCATCTTAACTCACAATTATTACGAAACACATTATATACAAATATACAGATTTGTTAAAAATAAAGAAAAATGTTTTAATGGTTATTGTTTTGCCGTGGTTTTGTATTCATTGGGTCATAAAATGCATTTAAACGTCTTTTAAACTCAATACCAATGTCTTTCTGCAGAAGGAATTGTAGAAAACGTTTCCTCATGTTCATATTCAACACACAATAATCATAATGATCAATCATAACTATTTCAAAATTGCTAGCTGCTGAAACAACTTCTCACTACGCTGGAGTGGGCTTTCTGGAAGACACTAAACTGTAGAATAAATTATTTAATTTCATATTTTTTATATATTAGTTATATTTTCCTTTACATCAACACAGTTGTTTCAGTACAAATTTCACCTCAATTTTAAAACATGATCGGATAACTATTACTACGCTAATTACAGTATTTCAGTTACTAATATTTCATATGATTTATACAATAATATGCTGAACATTTGAATATATTCTGATTTAGATCAGGAAAAACGACAATTCAACTAATAAACTTGTAGATTATTTTACAGTACTTATGTTTTGCTTATTGTAAATAAACGCTTATCTACAGTTCGGAGAATTTCGAGAATATTGAAACAAAGGGAAAAGATAGTAATGCAAAAACACTCTCATATCACTCTCACCTCCATACCATATCCGCCAGGGTTTTATTTAATAAAACGATGGTTGGATAAAATCCCCTTCAACCACCTCCAGCCCTGCAGAATTAAATGTTTACAAACCAAACAGTGAGTATCTTAAAGAAATCCCTGCCGCGTAGCAGCTGCAACAGCAGTCTGTCCTTTGTTCTTCCTTCTGAGGGCCTCCTGCTCTATGCAGCAAGACTGTCACTAGGTGGAGCTCGCGCTCCATCAAAAGCCTTCAGCTTTCCCAACTTGACCGCGCTGACGTCACTCCAGTCTGGAGCATCAAGGCCACTTCCACGCCGCTATTGGTCTGAAGCTCACATGACATGTCTCCGAGCATCCATAATTGTGTTACAGATATTTTTTTCACCCCCCTCCAAAAGATGTCAGCATCCTACTGTCCTTGTTCTCTTACTGGAACCCCGCAGATTAGAACGGCGGGAAACACCAAGTGATCACCCATCCAGAGTTGTCACATGCAAATATGACACTTCCGAATAACATATCGTCCGGTAACTTCCTGATGGATTCCTTAATGGGAGGATCATCTTCCTACAGGGCTGAGGGATATTCCAGCAACCCGGGAATGTACATCCACTCAGCTGCAGAGTACGGATACTCGGTGATGAGGAACATTGGAAAGGTTGGATCATCTCCACACTCCAAAAGAGAAGAAGTTCCTGCAGGCGGCGTAACGCTCGGCGGCTTCCAAGATGCGCCCTACCTGTCAGCGCAGCTGGCCACATGGACCTCAGGCTCCAAAAGCAGCAGGGACGAGCAACCTGTTGCCCACCAGTGTTTACAACCCTGCTCGTTCCCAGCAGGCAGCGTCAAAGAGGAGGCGTTTTGTTGCCTTTATCAAGATGACAGCAATAAGGGGAAACAGACAACAGAGTCGGCCACATACATCCGGCTAGGAGACAATAGCTGCCGTCGCCCTGAGCAGTCTGCAGCCCTGTCCAGCGGCTGCTATTTCCAGGTGTATGGTGGGGAGAGGCCGCAGCAGGACGATCAGCCGCTGCAGCAATTGCCCCCTGGCTTTTCTCTGACCCACTTGGCGTCATCTGTAGAAAAAGCAAAAGAATCGACAGTGAGCTGCAGCAAAACCGCACAGGAGACAACCAAAGACGCTCCTAAAACAGATGAGGGTGAGAGCAGGAGGGAAGACAAGGCCAAGAGTGACAGCTGCTCAGATAACTCAGATGGGGAATTTAAAGGTAGATCCCCTCCCTGACTCACGTGAATAAACATATATACACATAACCTTACCTGTTTGATCATATAAATTAACATTTCAAAGCATGTGCAAAATCTGACTATAAAAACTTTCGAGGATTGGCTTTATGTATGCTGTGTTTCTGGTTATATGCGCAAGCCCAGTCTTAAGGGGTTATGCTGCTGCTGGTATTTACCACCCCTCTATTAATGGGAGGATGGGAGATGGGCAGTATTCATCAAAAATAAACTCTCTCTCTCTTAAAAATATGGACGCCTGCATACCAACGTAGACACCGTTCAGATGCGAGAAACATTGCGAAAATGTCCTGCCGTTTTTGCATATCTGGTACAAGAAGAGTCAGTAGTTTAGAACAGCCGTATTTGTTTTATGAATCATGATTTTTTTTCACACGTTTCCAAACGATGCACAACTTTCTTTGAAAGCATTTCTTGATGTTTGCATACATACAAGACTTTGCTTTCATGTATGCACTTTAGCGATATTTTTCTTTTGCGTTAAGGTTGCGACTTTTATTGAAGACACGTCTGACGTTTTGAAGCTGAAATGTTTGATCTAATTATATTTTTTGATCTTGCATCCTTCATTTTTCGTTTTGGTTAATATTCGTTTCAAATTTGGTCAATTAAAGCAGAATGTCAAAGTTGTATGCAACACTTATGTTTAAGTCAGTAGTAAGTTTATTTTCGTCTTTCTGAATCATTGAAATTTTAATATCGTCTTCCTATATTTACTTTAGGGTTTGACTGAGTTACAAATAGACCTACTCTAATTTCCTACTCTAATATGTTTGCAGTCGAAAAACGATATTAGGCACTTTTTTAAAGGGTCGATCTCGGTAGCTTCAGGTGTTTTATTTGAGTAAATTATTATTATTTTACTGTACTAATGGATTTTAATCTATTATATTTGACTTTTTTAGCTGCAAGTGTTTTAAGTAAACTGATTGTCAGTTTCTGCTTTTGCAATCATTTATTGTATTTCTGCGTGTGTATAGGTGTAAGTGTGTGTGTGTGTGTGTTACGCGGTGGGGTGGGAGGGAGGGAGGTTGAAGGGGGAGGTAAGATCAGACTGTGTGCGTCTGAGTTTGTAAGTCGGTGAGTGTGTGTTTGTGTGAGCTTTGTACTCCTATCCTAAATTAAATGTTTTGGAAATTATTAAATGTTGGCCACACGCTGAGAGTTCACATTAGACTAATCACTGCTGCCACTCGCCTGGGTGCGTTTGTGGATAACAGAGGCGTTACTCCCTTGACTCTGTGGAGTTAATCAAAAACTCATTCATCGTGCAGTATGTAATTATTAGTCCATTCATTTGTTTTATATATATATTTAATTTACTACATTAAGATTTTAATTTTATTTTACATATCCCCCCCATCTAAAAAGTGATCTTATACAACAAAGAACGTCTTTGTTTTTTGTTTAACCTCGAGGAAAATTCTTTGCCTCTTCAAACGGTAATAAAATTTTATGGGAGTCTGAGGTGCAACAAAGACAATAGTAGTTGCTTCTTTTGGGTGGTTTGATTTGATCTAATTACAGTTGTACATCACGCAAAAAGCAATTTGTATCCAGTAGTCTAGTGGGTCGAAGGCAAATCGCACGGGGTTCCTCATTTGTTAAAGTGGGAAGGAAGCGTCAACATCCAGACAAAACTACTCTGACAAACTGCTCATTTTAATGCCATTTAAGGGGTACTGGGTGTTATACCGGATATGAGTGCGTACTGGTTACAGAGGATATCTGCCCAGCAATGACCACCTGGATTTATTCTCTGTCTTTTCTTTTTTTAAATTACTATTGACTTTTTCATTATTATGTTTTTCTCATTCCGATAGATGATTTATCGGCGGAAAAGACAACGGGAAGCTGGTTGAAAGCCAAAAGTGGAAGGAAGAAGCGGTGTCCCTACACAAAGCACCAGACACTGGAGCTGGAAAAGGAGTTCTTGTTCAACATGTATCTGTCTCGGGAGCGCCGCCTGGAGATCAGCCGCAGTATCAACCTGACCGACAGACAGGTCAAGATCTGGTTCCAAAACAGACGTATGAAGCTCAAGAAGCTCAATAGGGAGAGCCGAGAAAGGGAGCAGAGTGCAGTTTACAGCTATTCCTGAAGACGCTTTAGCTCTAGACATACTTGCACACAGACACGATGAGGGAAAGTTATATCAGACACGCATGCGTCATTTTGTAATGCTTTTATCAGTCTTCTGTATATGTGTACACACACATATTAAGGGTGCCTTCCGATTAAACAGAGAAGCTGCATCTTGCATAAAAATTGGAAGATTGCGGTGCAATTGTTTTGATGACACTGACTATGAGGCAGCCTCTCCCAGACAATACATTTACAGTGACACTGTCACACTGCTGCGTTATTTGTAATGTTTTGTTACTTGTGTGTTGCTGCTTCTTCGTTTTGGTGTCTGTTGCATTATCGTACTGTGTAACGTGCATGCACAAGGTGACATTGAGTTCTGTCATGCTAAACGGTTCCAAAATAATAAAAAACGAGGAGAAAATGGAGAAGTACCACCAACTTTGTCCTTCCCTGGCACGCTGGGTTTTAAAATGTGAGGGAGGGGAAGACGCTGCAGATAGGAAGTAGGAGATCATGGCAGTTTTAATAGAATTGAGAGACCATAACGTTGATTTAAATATTATCCAGGTGACCACAGTAAGTCAAGGTCATAAAATTCTAATGTCAGGTTCGCCCTGGAAAGCGTTGGGGGTGGATTTTATGATCTGCAAATATAATGTGCCGCAGCAGTAAAAGATGCGTTTAAAGGTGTGTGTGTATGTGTGCGGAGGAGGACTAATCCACAAGGCAGGGAGCCCCGTGCAAAGTGCAGCAAGCCAGCCGAGGCGTTGCTTGGGCTGCAGGGAGTAGCAGAAACCGCCGCCTCCACTACAGGCGGTGAGCGGAAGAAAATGATGGACCTTTTTTACTGCAGCGATTTAAGAACCATGGAGAATAAAGGGACAAGGCAAAAACTGCGACTGCAAATGGAAAAGGATTCGGAACAATCCGATCGCACCTGTGTGGATGTGAGAAGCAAACAAGGTAGGATGGATGATTTTGTTTTCTGACTTGGAGGCTGTGCCAAAGCTGTCAGCGGGGCTTGTCTGACAGCTTGTGTGGCACGCTCTGTGCATGCCTGCTTATGTCACTGTAGTTTACATTAAGAGGCTTGGTATAAATAATCCAATGGGCATGCTGTTGATTACCATTCTCCATTTTCTTTTTAATCATAAAAAATGCAGATGGTTAATTAAGCATCACGACTGCTTCAAGTTGAATATAAGGACTATTTTGCATAACTTTGCTTACCTATGATGATGCAGCGCAATCCTTTTTTGTAATTGCCAAAGAAACTATGCAACAACTGAAGTAAACAAGCAATGTATAAATAGTAAATCTGTTGAGTTTATACTTGCCCTCTTCCCATTTGTGTTGGTTTTAGCTCATCCTCTTCTTGCCTTTTGTACTGTTGTTTCATTTGAATGGATTTTTGCGCGAAGCTGAAGCGTGGTTTAGGTAGTTTCATGTTGTTGGGGTTGGCTTCCTGACTCGGCAACAAGAAACTGCCTTGATTACGTCAGTTCGTCTTCATCAAGGGCACAATTTCCGCTGAATTGTCTCCCCATAGGCACCTCCAGTTCCCCCTTCCCCCCGCAAATGGCATTGTAAATGAACTGAGCAGCTATACCTTGAACAGAAAAGTTTTTTCTTTGCTGTTAGTTTGTGGCGGGGCTGTAAAAAGCTCTCACAAGGAGAATAGGCTGTAAACGAGCTTGGTAAACTTTTAGAACGTCTTGTGTTTCATCTGTCGGCTCAGGGGTTTGTATGCTATGTGGCGAGGGTTCATGTTGAAACAAATGCATTGATATTAGATAAAGAAAAAAACTCTGAGTTATTCGATAGCTTCTTTTGAGGTTTTTAGTTTAAAATTGAGCGCATGTCTGTTGTTATTTTCTGTGTAGATATTGTTCAGCTTTGGTTGCAAAACACTGCATAACATGCTATTTTTTATTTACAAGATCTGAATAGAAAATGTGGGGTCTATCATAATGACATTGCAGACAACGAATGTGTGCATACACGTTACAGGATAAGCAGAAGTGTTTGGTTTAAAGTCACAGTTTGCTGGTTGATAAATGTCACTTTTTTAATATTTTGTTTAAACGGCTCTTTCGTCTTGATTACCTTTAATGTTACACTGTTTTTTTTTTGTTTTTTTTTTGATTATCTTGACCTAAAAGTAACACGTTCAACACTGTTTTTTCTCAGGTTTTATGGAAACCTTATAAATTTTACTTGAGGCTGCAATAAACTGTTTCTGTGCTTTATTATTATTATTATTAATAATAACAGTATTAAAAATATTATTATTAATTAAATTAAAAAAATAAAACATCGATCACTGATCCATATAAAATCTAGATCATAACTTGTTAATATCGAAAGTTTATTTTAGGAGAAAAAAACAC
>JAUZNJ010035806.1:0-36661 GCA_034780135.1 Jordanella pulchra
CCCATCCCCACAAACGATATAAGTTATACTGATCCATTCAGCCTGTTTTCTACATTTGTATTTCCTTCTCTTTTTGTTACAACATACTGAATCTAGCATGATGTTGACCTGCTTTTCTATGAATCTACTTCAGGGGCTCTACTTCAGTATTATCAGGGATGCCTGAGCAAATTTGGAAGAGAGAAAACAAAATCCAAACAATGGGTTGGCCATTTTATATCCAGACAGAAGCAATTGTCTCAGACTGAGATGGTGATGCAATTGCTGCCAGCAGCTAAATCAACATTAAGTACCGGAGGCCATAAATGTTAGACCATTATGTTGGGGGAAGGATTCAGTGCAAAATGCTCCAGGAAGAGAGCAGTGGTCATATCATTTCTAGTTTCTTAAAAATAAAGAACAAAAACGTAGAGAAAAAAGTCCCTTCCTCTTCATCATCACAAGCAGAACGTCCACAGAGAAAAGGCTCTTTGTCTTAATTAGCTCGTTTTAATGATGTTGCAATGGATACATGTTAGATTTAATGACTCATACAAAATATATTGACTCATTTTTCCAGGTGAAAATTAAAGTTTTGCTTTTTACATTTCCTGCCCGTTTTAGATACATTTGCAAAATGCTCATGAAAGAAAAATTAGTTAATTTTCTGGCAAAGATTGCCAGTGATGAAAAAGATACATTTAAATTGAGCTTAAAACGCTAATAGAGGAGGAACATCTAACCTCCTCCCAATACATATATTGATCTATTAATGAGGAATCAAAGTTAATAAAGTAACAAATGTTTGCTTGACTACTTTTTTCTTTTATTATTCTTGCTATTTATATTTTAAAATTTGAAAAGTCAAAAGGTTCCTCTGTGATGATGGAAAGAATCACAACTAAATTATTGCATCTAAGCTGGTAGAGAGCAGCACCGTGTTCATGTCTTATTACATCAGTTTGATTACAAAATTCATATTTTATTAAACTCTGAACATTTTATTCCAGTGGGTTATATCATGATATGCTGTAGTTGGGCAACATCAAAATAAAAGTTGCGGTAGAAGTTGGGATATTGTTTATCAGATCAACCTGCTTGTTATTTTTTTAAGTTTACAAGACGTTTTTTTCTTGTTTTTGCTCATTTTTATTACCTAAAGCAAAGTTGGCACAGACTTTTTTCAGCTACTCTTGCTGTTTGTTCCAACAAAACAAGAAACAGCTTTTAAAAAAAAGTTGAATATTTAGTAAAACGACTTGTTTACAGCCCAGAATTCAGCGCGGAGGACTCTGACACGACTTTAGAGTTTCCTTAACTTGGGACTTGACTTAAAACTTAGACGCTGGTTGGAAAGACTTGAGACTTTCTTTGGACATGCAGTGCAATGAGTCCAAGTCCATCTGAGTCAGATGTTTACAGTACAGCTTGGTTATAAATTTGATGTGTGCTGTTTATTATTCATTGTCTCCAATGCAGTGCATTATTCATGTGCACATAAAGCACATACATGCAGTTGTTGCGAAAACGTTGCATCACAGCTGAGGGATCTGATTTATTATGGGGGGGGTCCGTCTCCCTGTACTGTTCTAGTTAAAGAGCTCCACCAAGGAGGGCTTCATCTACATCCCATCAGGGACGCCAGAAACTGCCTCTTATGTTCTACCATGACAATATGAGGTTTACTAAGCCACGTTGTTTGGTCCAATTAGAGTAAAATCGCTCTCGGCTTTGGCATCATGTGCACAATGTAAATGAGTTGGAGTGGATGAGCTGGTGGAGGATCAGTGACGTTCTACACTTGTTCCTGGAAACGTTATTTAATACAAATACCAGATATTTAACGAAACAATGATCGTAGTTGGTTCTAAACATGGAAATAAGTGAACATGTCTAAGAATCAACTGGCTTCAGTCTTAATATGGGGAACAAAAACTTAGGGGTAAGCTAAAGAAAAGACGGTAAGAAAGGTTTGTGAGACATCTTTCAACCTATGTAGCAGCAAGAGTCTTCTTTTCTTTTGTAACAAGTGGGTTGTACTGATTGATAACCGCGTTCACTGTGGAAGCACTCTTATAAAACATCACCAGAGTTGGAGGTAATTGTTGACATGTTCTGCTGTTTCTTGTTTCCTCCAGAGAAACTAAGATTGAACTTTCCTGCCTGCAGAAATGTTTTATAATGTTAATAAAATAGTTAGAGGGAGCATGTTAAACACTGTGGAAAGAGTGAGCTTTGTGCTTATTTGTTAATCTTACAGAGAAATGCTCTGTAGTTAAATTCGTGCCTCTATAATATTTGTAGTGGTTTTATTACAGGGTGGGAAGCAGCTCGATAAGATTCCTAAAAGTCTTCAGAGAGTCTTCAAGGCACTATTAGTAAATATTCTTGTTAAACCGTCCCTGAGTGTCTTCATCTTGTTTTGCGTTGCAGGATGCTGTAAGCATGACTGCAGCCGACGAGCTGAGTAGCAGCGTGAGCGAAGACACGGGGTTTTGCAGCGTCCCCCCTCTGCCATCTGATGCACCAGAGCTGTGTGACCTTCCTGACCCGCAGGACCCCCACTACTCTCAGGACACCCAGGGAAACCAGGACCCTCACGAGGAGCTGGATCCAGCCCCCCCTCCTCCGCCGGCCATTGACACTCCGCCGGGGTCCTTCTGTGAGGAGGATTCCCAGACCCTACTGCCTCTGTGCATCCCCACGCCGCCAGAAGCTAAGGCCGATCCAGATCCAGACAGCACCTTTGGATCGTTGTGGGAAGAGGATGTGACGAAGGCCCTAAAGGAGCTGGATGAGCGCTGTGAGGAAGAGGAGGCAGACTTCTCTGGCATGTCTAGGTAGGTGATTTTATCTGAAAGTTTGGGTTGAATGTTTGCTGCGGATGGGCTGTACGGTGGCGCAGCTGGTAGAGCTGTTGCCTTGCAGCAAGAAGGTCCTGGGTTCAATTCCCGGTCTGGGGTCTTTTTGCATGGAGTTTGCATGTTCTCCCTGTGCATGCGTGATTTCTTTCCGGGTTCTCCGGCTTCCTCCTACAGTCCAAAAACATGACTGTTAGGTCAATTGCCCTGCGACAGACCGGCGACCTGTCCAGGGTGTACCCCGCCTCTCACCTGAAACACTCCCAACCCCATTAGGGACAACGGTGTAAAGACAATGGATGGATGGATGTTTGCTGAGGCTTTTCATTCATTCATTCATTCCGTTAAATAAAAGCAAATTTATAATAGAATAGAATATAGAATGTTCCTTTATTGTCTCACCGTGGGGCAATTTAGCTGTTTTCAGGAGCAAGGTGAACATTTACAACAGATGAACAGCAGTGTACAGCTGCAAACTCAGATCAATGAAAGGTGAACTGAGTGGGATGAGTGTGAAAAACTTGCATGACTATTTACAAGTAGAATATCCAACTTGTGCATTTAACATCAGTGATATAATCAGCTTATTGAGTGAAAGCTTGTGGGAGTAGGGATCTGCGTTTGTGCAGCAGTGTCTCACTGAGGGAGCTCCCCAGGTCTGCAACAGTTTTCTGCATTTGAGCAGGAGACATCATCCAGATGGATGGTATTTATTTATTTATTTTCCCCAAGTCCTGCTTTTGGGGTCGGGGGGGAATCCAAGGACAGAGCTGTCCTTTCTCCACCTGCTTTAAGCTGCTGCTCCAACAAACCACACCATAGAAGATGGCCGACGCCACCGGTCAAAATGTCTTTCGTTTTTAAACTCTTTTCACACTTTAGATCCACAGTGATCCACAGATCCAGTCAGATTCATTTTTAAGCAGGTAAAAATAAAAAGTTTTTTTCTGTTTTGTGGCTGGTAGTAATTTTAACCCAACATAGATTAAGAGATTAGAACATCAAGCTATATTTTGTATCTGGTACGAATAAATGAGCTGATTTTGCATGAGAGGAAAAAAAGAGCCTGACCTGCACCCAGTCATCCTGTGTGACATCATGGCTCCACAGCCCCAGTTTTCTACGTGGCATAAAGTTTGGAGCTTATTAACTCTGATATTTCTTATAAGCTACTTTTGTTTCTGAAACCCAGATGTTCCAGAACGGTCATAGGTTGAGAGATCGAAGGGATAAAACTAAGCAATATTTCTGCCGTACCTTCAGCCTTCCTGTTATCTGGTGTAGCTTCTATGAACTGCAGAAAACATGTCGCAGAAAATGTTGTTTACTTTTAGAAGTAGCGTTCTTCATGGTGATGCCTTCACTCACTGACTCTTATCTTTTGTGTAATTTGTGGGATCAAATGGAAAAACCTTACATGTAAAATTAAATGAAGCAATAAATATAAACTGTCACCAAGATACATTTTCTTTAACAATTATCACAAAGTCCACAACGTGACATTAAATCTGACTTTTTTTTTTTATCAATTTCAGACTAAAATTAGTGCTCAGCACAACAAGCTGCAGACTATTAATAGAAAAGAAGTTTCTGAGCCGCTAAGGAGTATCTGGATTTCTCCTGTAGGTTAAAGACTGAACATTTTACCACAGTGAACATCTTTTTTGGCAACACTTCCTGGAAATATGAGGGCAGGCTGGTGCACGCTGGCTCCAGTCTATTTTACTTCTGAAGGTGGGCCAATTCTGACTGAAGGGCATTTCCAGAGAGATGGAAAACATTCTGAAGCAAAATACTCGCTAACTTAGCCTCTTACTAACGTATCATGTAACTGTAGCTCTTTTACTTGGCAGAGGTTGGCCTGTGGAGAAAACGTGATCATGCGAGGAGCTCGGAGTCAGAGATTAAAAGCCACCAAAAACCATCCAATCATATGTGGGATGTGGATTTATGATTCTGAGGGAGCAAGATGAAAACGACCGTAGCTACATTTCACTATATCGTGCAACCAGGAGCTGGGTTTGCATGCAGAAGTGTGTGTCAGTGTGTGTAGATTTTTAGCACTCTGCAGTCCTGTGTGGGATGAGAGTGCGGTGCGCTTGTGTCGTTAGCAGTTGCTGCTCAGTCAGGCTGCAGACGAGGGGAGAGAGTTGAGGGGGCTGGAGGATCGTTGGTTGGGGGGTGAGGATGAGGACAGAGACCGTGTCCGTTGCAGCGATCAGCAGCGCAGGCTTCAGATATCTATATTCTGTCTGCTTCTTCAGGCTGTTTGGTCCATCGGGCCTGTAAGTATCTACATGCATGAATGTGTGTGTGTGGGGGGGGGGGTATTTGCCTGATGCTACAGTGCTAATATCTCCTGTTGTTATGTAAGCTCTGCTGTGGATTAGAGTGTACAGTGAAATGCGACGTGAGGAAGCGCAGTGGTGAGGTTGTTTACTTGCAGGGTCCAGCAGCGTGTGTGTGTGTGTGTGTGTGTGTTTCCATTTGCCCTTCAGTGAAGGAGCGTGCAGCGTGTCGGAACGCAGCTCATTGGCTCCTCTGTGTGTTTCAGTCAAGATGAAGGTGACGCAGATGGCTTCTCAGAGATCCAGGCCTCTCCGCCCCCTTCACCCTTCCTCTCAGCCATCCTGGCAGCGTTCCAGCCCGTCGCCTACGACAATGAGGAAGACGCTTGGCGTTGCCATGTCAACCAGATGTTGTCAGACACGGACGGGTCCTCTGCCGTTTACACTTTCCACGTGTTCTCTCGACTTTTTGAGGTAAGTGCCTCAAATTTTTTTAATGGATTTATTTTGTGGATGTTAAAAAAAATAAATAAAAAGGCTGATTTATTTTTTGTTTTCCTTCTAATCCTTATTTAAAAGAACATCCAGAGGAAGTTTGGTTCTATCACACATTCATCCGTCCGCTTCTTGGGGGAGAGGCTCCAGCGAATGGGCAATCAGTTCCTCAGCTCGCTTGAGGTCATGACGTCTCATTCGCAGTGCCCCACTGTTCTCCTGGATGCTGAAACCGTGAGTCTTTATTGTTTGGGGGGAAAAAACAACAAAAAACAAAGAACCAGTTTTCTAGTTATATATAACGCTTTTAATCTGCTGTGTTTCTGTGCCGTCTATTGATGCTGTAACAGCTGGTCTCTTGCGGACTCTTGGAGACCTTAAAGTTCAGTGTGCTGGAGCTGCAGGAGCATCTGGACACCTACAATGCCAAGAGAGAAGCAGCGGAGCTCGTACGTTCCTGCACTATTCACTGCATTTCTAGTCTACTCTATATGCTTCCTTATTCTGTTTGAAGGCTGCCTCAGAGCTGCAGTTTCCGCTGCTGTCAGGGTGTGTGTTAGCAGGAGAGAGAGAGCGAGACAATTAATCTGCATCATAATCTCAACCTAAGAGGGATGAGCTTCAAAAACATATCAATGTTCTTCCATATCTGTTAAATCCCACCATAGGCAGCCAGGACTATAGAAAACAAAAACATAGCTGATTCTGCAAAAGATAAGTCCAGGCTCTCATATGGGGACAGATCAGTACCTGGTATGAGGAGTTTCTGCTGCCGTTTCTGTCTGCATCATCGTGTTCTGAGGGATAAAAATAACTCCAAGCCCTCCTAAATCAGTTACAGAAGGCCAGACAGGAAAAGCTGTGAGGGGTGGGAGCAGGGAAGAAGGGGAAGGGGATAAAGAGAAATGAGATTGCAGAGGGTTCTGGGATGCAAAGCACTAATTGAATAAGACAGCAACGTTCCCTAGAGGGCTGAATGGCGTCCCATTAATTCCCGTCAGGAATGGGCCTTGTCTGATATGCGAAGTACGACATTCTTATTAAATGTTTTGCTTTAACCAGCCTTTACGGTACTCGCATTAGTATGAATACATGTTTAAAGCAGGAAATAAATAACTCTTAGAGCTCCTTTTTTTTTGTACAGGCTTTTTCCTCTTAAACAGTTTTCTCTCATGTTTGTTTCCTCTTAACCCTTTAGTGGCTGGAAAACTGCAGGAAAACATTTGGGGACAAAGACAGCAGCCAGCGACCAAACACTCATGCACAGGTAGGACCTGATGATCTCTTGTTTGGCAGTTTGTTTGGTTCTATAGATTTCTAACACCACCATGGGCTAAAGTTTTCATCCCTCCTGACCAGCTCCACGTGTTGTCATGTCATATTAAAAATGTATTTCACTGGGATTTTATATTATAGATCAACTCAAAGTAGCATCTAGCTGTGAACTAGAGGGCAAGTTAACTGTGTAGCTTAAAAGTGTGGCATTTCTTTGTCAATATTCTGCTCTGATTTAAAGCAATCTATTGTTGCTCTGGACGGATTTTTTCCTATTTCATTCTAGGAGGTGAACCTCTGTCCAAGTCTTATGTTTTGCTTTTTGTTTTTTTGTCAGCAGCTGTAAAAGACCTAATATCCTCACATGACACTGCCACCATTGTGTTTCACTATGGGCATTTATGTGCCGTGTTAGTGTTCCAACACTCTTAGCACATTAAATGCAGACCATAAAGTTAAACCTAGGTCTCATCTGACTGGACTGCTTCCTAATTTTTTTGTGGGAAACTCCAACTAGGATGAAAAACAGCCTGATCTGTTGGGTGTAGCAAAGATGTTTCTCCTGTCAAGTTTCTCCATCCTGATCTGTGGATTTCTGCAGCTCCTCCAGAGTGACTTTGATTTCTTTGCTGCCTCTCTGATTAAAGCTCTTTTTCACTTGTTTTGGTTCCCATGCGCATATTTGTAGGGTTGCAGTTTTTGCAGCTGTTCTTGGTGTTTAACCCTTTTGAACCAAAGAATATGCTAAGAAATTCAAAGTTTGCTTCAAAGCACTCTCCCGACGTTTTCTCTGACCCATCTGTTGTGTTCTTTGACCTTCAGGATGCTGTTTTTTTTCTCCAAGCTAATGACATTGTCCAAATAAAGTAGACTGAATACAACTTTAGATCACATTGTTTTGACTTTTATAATAGATAAATACATATATATATATATAAATATTTATTTATGTACATATAAAATCAGCAGTGTTCCACATTCCAACTCCAGCAACAGAAATTAATTTCATTTGATTTCCTTTTTGGCTTTTTGTAACATGAATTTACATTTATCTCTAAAATTACATTTTATTCCTGAAATTAAAAAAAGATTAATTTCATTTTTTCTATGTCATATAACATCATAATATTTACATGTTTGTGGTTTTATTGTGACTAAATGGAAACATGTTTGCAAGGCACCGTGTTCATCCTCGGCCCCTGCAGAGCTGTAATGGAGTCGACTTTTACTAGTCCTTCCTCTCTCTTTACCCCCCACTGTAACATACCTGTTCTCTTACTCTCTGCCTTTGCTGGGATTTGGCTTTCATAGATCAAGTGTTGGTTTCTGTTGAAGTCAGCTCACCTGTTTCCAGCCTCGGCTGAGCTGTGTGCAGAGAAGGTGGCGAAGCGCTGCTCCTCCACCTTCAGATCAACATGACTCAGCTGTCGGGTTTAAAGCTCACTAATTCTTGGTCTTTTTCTCCTTCTGTTTTGTTTGTTGTTGTGTTTATATGTATGTGTGTGCGTGTGTTTCTCTGTGTGTGTGTGACCTGCTCACCTTCTTGCTTAGCAAATGGAGAATCTAGCAGTAAGTGGTTATTATAGACTTTTATAACGATGCCACCCGGACATAACCCTGACCATCTCACCACTCTGCTCATATCTCGCCACCTTTCTACCCGTCTTTGTTTCTGCTTTGTCATGTAACCCGATTCTATCCCCTCCGTTTTCCGCTCAATGGGAACATACCGCTATTTAGCTTTGAATTGTAATATTTGTTATCCATCGACAGGCAGATCTGTCCTGCATTTGTTTTTTTTACCCTGCATTGTTTTTTTTTGTATGCAAACAGGAGATGTTTTGCCTTTATTCTTGTGTAGGTGATTGTAGGCTGATTGTCCTAAAAAAAAAAAGCTTCAATCAGTAGGTTTTTGTTTTCATTTCAGTTTTGCATGTTTTTTTTTCCCATTGCTGTATCTGTTCAAACGCTGGTCTTTGTCATCCATGCTTTTCAGGTTAAGATTGTAGTTGGATCATCCATTTTTTTAGCCATACTCCGTCCAAACCGCAACATGTAGTGACAAAAATCAGTGATCATCATAGTAGCTTCCTCACTCTCTACCTCCTTGGCCCAAATTGAATGATACTTTTTGCATTACCCCAAGTTAACCATTTTAATTTTCTCCCACATCTCTAACTCAGGTTTCTGCTCAGTCTAATTATGTGACAATCAGAGTAACGTCAGTGCAGATGGTCCTGAAACGAGCTTCTTCCTGGTTTGTCTCTGCAGGAGCTGGAGTTGTGTCGGAGGCTCTACAAGTTGCATTTCCAGCTGCTTCTGTTGTTCCAGGCCTACTGTAAGCTTATCAGCAGGGTGGACACCATGAAAAGGGAGGCAGAGGTGAGGATTTAATGGTTAATCATTGAATTTTGATTTATTAATTAAAATGATAGATTTTTCTTAGTTCGATACATTTCTAACGGGGCCAATAATATCCTATTCACACCAGATGTCAACAGCAACCAAAGTGTCCCATTCTTTCACTAAAACTGCCTTCAAACATTTCTTCTGGCTCTGCCCAGTGCTTTTCCTTTGGATTCAACTCCACCATGGTGTGTTTAAGGCAAACTGATAACCAGAACCAATGCTTCATTTTATTGTGCAGAGACATAAAGAAGGCGGGGAGGGAGAAAAAAAAGGATATAGACCAAGAAAATGTTAGTTTATTTTGAATGAGATGGTCATAGAGATGGAGATGGAAAAACTATGGAACAGAAAAAATGTGTCTTGAACGAGCTGCAGATCCTATCAGGGGTGGATCTGTGCACACCATGCTGTCTAGCAGCCATTGGATAAAAGTGGCTGGAGCAGCAAGCATCATTAGAGCTAAATAAGTTAGCTACCAGATGCAAGAAAAGATGTAAACGTGGGAACCACTCTGGAGTTTATCACCCTCATTTTTCTAAAGACTTCAAGTAGCAAAAGTTAAGATCTGTTACTCATTGGAAATTTTTTTTGATTTTACCTAATGCTATGCAAATTCCATATAATTAGTATATTGTCTGCGTGACGTTTTATTTCCGTACTTTACTCTAGTACCTTATTAGTTCTGTTGGTGTTCTCTGGTAGTTAATCAAATTCTGTGTACCTTATTCTAAACTAAAACAAACAGCTGGGTCCTTTTCCATTGATCCTTCCCTGATATTTATTTCCTCCTCAGCACTAAAGGCCTTGTAGAAATGAACTGAAATCTGCTCCTGTTAAGACGTGCGGTTTTAGGCACGGGTTATAAAATTATGATCAAATCCTAATCAGATTACGGTACTTTATGAAATTAGATCACTGCCTTTACAGATTGATGAGCTACAGGTAATCCAGTTATTATGGACTTCAGGTCTATTCAGATGACGACCTAGCTTTATGTCGCACATGTCTGCATGTGTTATTTAGCCCTACGATGCAGTGATAAGATGCTTTTTTCCTGCCTGTTTCCAAGGTGACCAACATGTCTGAGGAGCTCACTATTCTTGAGAGCTGTCTGATGGAGGCAGAAACAGGAAATGACAACCAGGAGGATGTGTGCATGTCAGACAACGCCCAGACCAACACCGAGACGGCGATCCAGTCACTGATTGAAACGCTGAGAGCCAGAGACTTCAGCTCTGCTCTGACACAGGTCAAAATCTTTAGGTAAGACGACAGAAATTAAACACATTTGCAAATAATAACTTGAAAAGTTCATGATTACATATTTAGCTTATGTCTTCTGCTCTAGCATGACATACTTACTAGTACTGCAGTGCCTTGAAGAACTATTCAGTTTTCCTATTCAGTGTATTTAATCGGGATTTTATGTGACACAAAAACCCAAAGTAGTGTATCTATTTGCAGTAGAAGGAAAGCAATGCATGATTTTTTTTTTCTTATGTAGCCTTTGTTAACACACCTTGATTAATACTTTGTTGAATCACTCTTTGCTGAAAATTCCTCTTTACTTTAGGTGCATCTTTACTTCCAGAGACCAGACGTTTGTTGTTAAAATTCTTTCAGATTGGATGGAGAAAATCTGTAGATTAATAAATATCTTGTTTTGGAATATTTAGAGTTTTATTTTTCTGAATAGTAAAGTAAAAGAGGGTCAATAAAAAATATGCAGACCACAGTATCAAATTTGTATATACTTTGAAACATCGATGTAACATTTTTAATAGAAAGCCATGCATTTTTTAAAAGCTTAAAATCAATTATTTAACTACTGATGTTTTTTTTATTTATTATTCTGTCTTTCTTTTATTATAAGGTCTTTGTGGCCTAACGACATCTTCGGCAATGAGAAGGACAACGCTGTTCAGACCCTTCTACACATCTACTTCCGTCACCAAACACTTGGCCAGACGGGCTGCTTGGCAGTAGTGGGCCCAAGCAGGGACCTGTCTCAGGCGAGCACCCGCCTCATGGAGCTCAACCTGCAGATCCGTGAGGCTCTGAGTCAGGCCCAGGCATGCCACCTTCACAAAACCACATTCAGCACCGGACTGTAAGCCGGACTGGACCAGATGGAAATCAGCCCCCCTGTTTAAACACGCCTCATGTCCACTGTAAAAAGAAAAAAAAAAAAGCAGGGGGGAGCGGAGGACAAGAGAGACTCAACATACAAAGGGCTAAAGGATGCGTGGGAATAACTGACTCTTCAAGCTCATAGCTTTTTCCAGACTTAGCCAACTTGCAAAATTCAGTTGCAATAAGTTATGTAATGGTGTGTCTGAAGTTTGAGGACTCAGTGGGATTTTATTTTAACTTTTTTTTTTTTTTTTTTTGCTTAATCTGACCAAGCCATGGCACTGAGCAGCAGCCTCCTCAGGTTCTAGTCTAGGAGGCGGTGTTGAAGCGTGTACAACAGTCCATGTAAGGATACACCATCAAGACTCATAAAGCATCTTGTTTATAAAAAAAAAAGAGTTTTCAAATGCATGCTTGGCGAAAAGAAGCACTGCAAGAATATTTTTTTGGAGAAATGTATTTTTTATTAGAGCTAACATCCTAGGTTGTAAATGTTAGTATATTTAACATGTGATCCTGTGGGGAAAACCCCTGCCTTTCAGGGAGTGTATAAAGAGAAATATGTTTGATTGCTCTGAGAGATGAGTTCCCTTCAGCAGGTCTTCATGCAAAACTCACTCTAACCAAATAAGTAGATGCCTTTGGACTCTCGACTGTGTGATATATATATATTGGGAGATGCTCATACACAAATGCATTTAACTGCACACAAGTGCAGACTCGCTACAGCTTAATGAAAGCATAACTTATTGTACTCTGTATATATTTTAAAAATTGTATAGTATAAAACCAGTATTCCCCCCTTGTAATTTTGTGTAATGCACTGTTCATCCAACTAATGGGATGTATGTATAAAGGTCAAAAGCAAAGCCAGGAGCAGGTTTGAGTCTGTCCAGATGTTCTAAATTTTCCATTTGGAATTGAAGGCTTTAGGGTTCAATTTCTTGCTGGAACCATTGAATATGCATTCCTTTGGATTTAGTTTGATCAGGTTTTCAAAGACTGAAGCTCATGGGGCCGTTTTGAATCCTTTGAAACTCATTCCTCATCTGGTACATTTGAGAATTTTATTTTGTTTAAATGTAGCTTTTTCCTCCACCTACCAGCCTTCTCTGTTTAAAAAAAAAAAAAAAATAAAATAAAGACTCATTCCTATAAGACAGTTATTTAGTTAACTTCCTGCTGCATATACCAAACATGCTGACCACCTAATGCAAAAAATACACTTTAAAATCCTGAATGCAAGAAAGCCATTTATTCTGTTGCAAGACACAATGTGCTTACAGATTCAACAAAACAGACATGGAAAAAAAAATAAAGTTTTGAAACATCAAATTTTGTGCTTTGCATTGGAGTGGCCATTTGAGGCGAGGAATGTCAGCAGAGCATGTGCGTTTTGAGAATCGCCTCGACAAGGAGCTTCAGATGATGTATTTGAAGCTGAACGTGCTGTCACAGGAGAGCCGCTTGCCTTTGCACCTGCCACACAAGTCCTGTCTGTGGGGTCGCTTGGGATCTACGTGCCGCTGCGTCAGGGCACAGGAGCAGCGTGCCTTGTTGCAAATCTGGAGAACAAGAAACGTGCATGAGTTACAAAAGGATTCAAGTTTATAAGCAGGGAAGTAACTTACATGGCATGTAATGTCCTCCACACGGTATGGGTTGAAGGCCTTCTGGCATTTCCTACAGAACTGTTTGAAGTAAACCTTAAAAAAAAAAAAAAGTAGGAGTCACTTCACAAAACGTTGACAAACTGCAGCCACGCTTGAGATAAGTCCTCCATCTTCCAGTTTAACTTCCAGCCCACCTCCTAATGGGAAATTTACTCACCTTGTTGGTGCCTTGAACGCACCACACATAGGCGCTCTCCCATCGCAGATTGCATTCTCTGCAGTGATAATATCCGTACTTCTGTTCCAGGAACTAATAGGACAAAGTCACTTAAATGAAAGCAACTACTGCGACTTTCAACTCATTACTGCATATTTGATTTAATACCAAATAAGGTTTGTCATGCTAGCCAATCTTTGTTAATGACTTCGCTTTAAATTTAGAGACTTTCCATTTTCTGTCAATTAAACATTTGTTAGGTTTAAAAAAAGATTAACGTTCGGTTGTGTAATGAACATTTATGACTTAAAGGCTTCATTTTATCTTTCCTCACTAAACGCTGCGCGCGCTTAGACTCACCTGGAAGCGCACGCGGGCCTTGCCCTTTGATTCCTCCGCCACTGCAGGCGCGAGCTCAACCTTCACCTGCGGTTTCGCCTTCTGCTTCTGCTCTCCCTCCAGAGGCTTCGCAGCCTTCCCCTCCTCTCCATCCCTCCTCTCCTCTTCATCACCCTCTGTTCTCTCTCCCGGGTCGCCGTGGGGCTCGCCGGCCGCCTCAGAGGAAGTATCTTTGTTGTTATTCTCGTCCACGAGGAACGACGTGACGCTCCGATAGGCTATAGGAGAGTATACGCCCAGGGTCCGTGGGTAACGCACGCCACCAGTTACCTTCGGGCTGCTGGGTTCCTGTATACTCCTGCGCTGGAAGTCCCGCTTCATGGCCTGCAGGGTCCGCGGGCCGATGGAGCACTGGATCGAGGCGTCCTTCTTTGGGTTGACCTGCACCGCCACATCTTTAGTGTTGGCCTTCCGGAGCCTCGGGGTGAGTTTAGGGTTGATTTGGGACAAGATGGACTTCAGCTGGGCGCGCTGGTGGTTGTTGAACGCGTCAGAGGCATCTCCATAGTGGGGGAAATAACCTTTATATTTCCACCCAGAGTCTCTGGGCCGAGTGTACCTGCTCATGTAAGGGTTGTAAGATGAGTAGAAGTATCTGTCGACTGATTCTTCACCATATGTTGCCATTTTTTTTGTTTGTTTGTTTGCTCAACCAGGGCTCCCTGCCTGTTGTGAGTATTTAAATAGATTGGACCACAGGAGCCCTTCATCACACCTGATTGGGTTCAGGTGTTTGGGTTCAGCCCAGCAGTAAAACACAAAAACAGGTGACCTAAAGGTAGACTACATTATAGGACTTTAATTATTCCATACAGTAATCTACAGATACAGTTTGATCGGCTTGGCACATGGATAATCTTGATATGTTCGTTTTCTAAATAATATTTCATTCTCTTTGTTTGTTTGTTTTCAAAAACATGCACGTGATCATAAACCTTTGTGAAGGATTTCTTTTTAACAGCAGTGTTTTCCTTTTTAAGAGACACCAGTGACTAACTTGAATGAATTAAGCTTATGCTGAACATTAATCTGGATCCTTATCTCCTCTTTTTTGTTTAATGGGTGACAGAAATCACATTTTTTTATTTCTCATAGCAGCAGCAAATAAATGGTTTTTTTAATTATTTGTTTCCCCTGAATTATTAAACAGGAGTGGGATCTGGTGGACAGGACTCTAACATGATGGTGTTTGTGTCACTGACTGTAACGGCACCATAACATGGCTCAAAGTCCTCATCGTGGAACCTTTGGTATGATATGTCTGTTTCATCACCGTCCATCAGGGGATCTGGTTTATGCAGAACCTCCTTCCTGTACAGCCTGTAAGCCAGGATGAATATCCCTGCCTCGGCCGCCTGGAAGAGCGCATACAGCAGCGGAAACATGTACATCCCGCCCATCAGGTGAGGAGGGAAGGCCAGCTTCAAGATGGCAGTGCACAGCTGCACGTTCTGGCAGCCTGTCTCCAGGGATACAGCCCTGCGGCTGTTGGGGGGAAGATCGAACAGCACGGCCAGGCCGTAACCTGCCGCGTACCCGCACAGAGGCATCAGGATGGCCACCAAGTAGACAGAGGCAGGGATGGTGGAGAGCAGCTCTGGGCCCAGCATCACTCCTGTCAGGATGAACAGCATCACCAGGGTGACCAGCAGGGACCAAAGGGAGGCCTAAGGGCAGAGGATCATTGGATCAGATTGAGCGATCAAATAAAAAACTAACTTTCTACAGAACCTTGTAGTTATATTTTATTTGCAAAAGTAGTCAATAAATATCATTTTGTTACATGAAATCAAAAACCCCAGTGGATTTAATTGGGATTATATACAGTAAACCAATACTAGGTGGTGCATAACTGGAGAGTAGAGGGAAAATTATACATTTTTAGGTGTTTTTACAAATAATTTGAAAGGTTTGTCCATTTTTTTTATTCTAGTCAATTCTTTCCAGAGCTTTCTTATTTGCTGCTAAAAATACAAGCAAATTCTGGTTGTCGCTACCAACTTTGCACATGTAGTCAGCAACATTTTCTTCCATTCTTTTGCTAAATACGTTACATTCCAGGTTAGATTAGATATTTTCGCCTCTGATTCCTGAAATGATGGAGGTCATTTATGAAAATATTTTGATCCAGACTTTTCCATTATAGCTCTGATTAAATGTGTGAACCTCTTTCCTGGTCTCAGGTTTTCTTTTAGAACTGGACCTTTATTTAACTTTTTTTTCTTTCTTACCAACTTTGACCAGTCTCCTTTGTCTGCTTCATGACTGTTTACTCTAAGATCCTCACTGGGTGTTTAGTAAAATAAATTACACACAATGGCTGGTTGATATGAACTTAAAATTTTATGATATGATTGTGACAAATATAAAAGTGACAATATATATATATATATATATATATATATATATATGGCTGTTGACTGCTTTCAACAGCCATCATAGCCCCACAATCCCAAATAATACTCTTCAAGAATATACCCTTTTAAATTCAGATTATTCAGTACTCCAGTTAAATAAAAAGTATGATTTTATATCACCAAACATCTCATATTGATCACTTTTTATCATATTATTCAAATTTATCAATATAAAAAAAGAATAATTTTTTTTATGACAATTCGCCAATTTTATAGAGTCTTTGTTTATTCCAATTGATCTTTTAGATGATAAACGATAAGATAAATTGCCACTCCCATTACACACACGTGGATAAATGTGATCATTAAATCATTCCACTGGACAGTACAGCAAACCTTTCTGATTTAAATTTCTAAAATGATATATTAAGCCTCCACTTCACGGTTATGCACTATTTCATGTTAATCTGTGGAATGAATCCTCAATAACTGAACTAAATTTTTGGTTGTGATGTTTAAGACTGAAGAACACTTGGTGAGGATCTCTGGTCGGTGTTTCAGTTATATCCTCCATTAATACTGACAGCTGGGCTGCAGCACTCCTTCCCCTCTTGACTAAATTCCCAACGATGCTTCATGTGAGACTTTTTTTTTTCTCAGAAACCACAGGGAGGGGCTTTCCCTTACTCGCTGTCTCTGATGTCACTGTCCACTCACTCCTCCCCATCCCAAACTTCTAATGACAAGCGCTGGAGAATTTACGCAGTGCGTCTTTGCGCAAAGTTGGTCTCCATAAACCCGAAGCAAAAACGACAAAGATCAAATAAGATTGAAGTGGGACAGAAAATACCTTTAAAACAACATCGGCCACACGTGTGTGGCGGTATCTGAGCATAACACCCAGACCTATTGGGATGAGGGTGCTGCACAGGGTCAGGATGATGGCCCCGAAGGGCAGCAGGTTGACCACAGGAGTGTTGATCCAGGCCCGACTGTAGATCCAGAGACAGAAGGGCATCAGGACCAGCGCTAGCAGGGTGGAGGAAATAGTCATGATGATGCTGAGGAGAGCAGAGGACAGATGCCCAGTTATAGGAGGAAGGGGGTGGTTTGTTGTTTCACTTTAGATTAAAAGCAACACTTTCGGTAAACGCAGAGTTCAAAGATTCAAAGTTTTATGTTACTAGTCTACTACAGATTCCCACTATCGCTTCTACATATTTGGGTGAATAGATCAGATCTACCTGAGGTTCATCTCTCCGTGCACCAGCAGAGACATGATATTTGATAAGTTTCCTCCAGGACAGCAGCCACAGAGGAGCACAGCCATCGCTGGAACAGCATCCAGAGAAAAGGCTAAAGCCAAGAGAAAAGCCACCAGAGGCATGATGACAAACTGACACACCAGAGCGAGCAACACCCCGATGGGTCTGCGGATATGCTCCCCGAGCTGGTTCACCTCCACGGTGCAGCCCAGGCCCAACATGGTGAAACACAGGACCAGTCCGACGAACACATTGATGCCATGGCTGAGGGGGGAGTCCCAGAAAGCAGGCACCAGGTGAGGAGGTTCCGTTGGGGGAGCGCTCATTAATCCAAGTCCAGCATCAGTCCTGAGTGCGCTGCTTTCAAGGAACATGGCACGACTGTTCACTGAAAATCCCCCCATCGCACTCCGTTTCCTTCGATCCACGGTTTGCTTCAAGGTTTGCGAGATAAAGTCCAGGATGACAGCTGTCTGTGAACTGGAGTTCTCCATGGCGCAACAGGAGGGTCGGTTATCTCCACGGCCGCGCAGTGCGCCTGCTGGTGCCAGTGCGTAAAATGATCCCCTTGGCGGTGCGCGCTCACTGATAAAACAACGATCCGAAGGGATATGAGGTTAGGAATGGTTAAAGCCACTCAGAGACAGCCTGCTGCCACCGATGGGTCCTTCCAGACTGAAGTCAATATCCTTATAAGCTTCGGCTGCAGGAGGTGAAACAATCAAAAAAAGACACATCTATGGTCACTTGGTCACGCACCCAGAAAAAAGGGTAAATTTGTCCTCCTGTCTGTTCTCTTCTGTTCATACGGCTATTTTTTCTTCTAACCAATGACGCACGACCCTCTTCTTAAACTTTATGAAGCCTGTAACGCGCATGCTCTGAATGTTGATTGATGGCTCTGTGGTTAAAACTGCTCCAAACAACAAACCTTTCTATCAAATCAAATAAAAACAAATTTACAAAACAGCTAGTCCTTTTTATTTGTTTTGCTATTTTGTTTTCCGCTACGTATTAAATCCCGATAAAATCTCCTGGTTGTTCTTTTATAATGTTGTCCTATCGTTATATGGGCAGAGTAGCCTATATTGCACCATCTATAGTGTTAATCTGTGTTTTATACAAACGCAACAAGTCACATGTAAGGACAATACATGGATTGAATGAGAATGTGACCACAAACATCTCAGAGCGATTGATGGGAAGTGGACCAGATTTCACCCTCAGTGATCTGTAGGGCTGTTTTTATGCTGAGTTATTTTCCACGGAGCTTATCAATACAACCCGATCAGCTCAAATATTGCGCCTTTAGTGAGGCCATTGCCTTCAATTCCTACAGAACTATTTATTTCTCTGAGCAATATTTGAAAATTTGGTATCTGTGAAATCCTGCTTCAGTTCCCCCTTGTGTTTTCATTGTTGTATGTACTTGCTAGAGGGACGGACTTAAACCGCTGGTGGGTTCAGTTTAACCTCTGACCTTCTTTAACAAATGAGGGGGACAAAGTTTAGAAGATCTCACTGATACCCGATTAATCAAAAACTGCTGTTTTGTTAAAATGTTTTCACTAACCTTCTGCTGTATTTACTCAGTGAATCATCTATCCTGAGGAATTTGAACCTCGGAAAAGAGCAGTTTTATATAAGTCAATAAAATTTACTACGATTAAAAAAATGCAAACAACAAAAAATACTCAGGTATGAGAAATAGAAATGTCTATTAGTTTCAGTACTGAAGCTCTCCAGATCTGTCTGACATGCTGAGGAGTATTAATGCATTCTGATCTTATTTTCTCTTCACATTCAGCTGCACCCAGCTGTGAATTGCCTGGTTTGTGTCCACCACCCTCAGAAGGATCATCATATCGCTCTTCAAGAGGATATGAGTCCTGACATCGTGCCTTCGAGTCCACTGTGGGAAGGGAGAGATTACACATCTCTGTGATTCAATCTCCTCTCTGCAGATACAAGCAAGCTGGTCCTGGTAAACAGGAAGTGAATGCAGGAGCAGTAACACCGCTCCTGTGTTGAATACATGCTTTTGTACCAAAGAGCTAATAGGGCACCGGATCAGTAAGACGGTCCAACATCAGCATGATATAAGTTTTTTAAATCCTTCAATTTATTTATTTATTTTGCTCGACTAAATATAAACAAGCCTTTTTTGTGTAAAAAGAAAAGTCAGAAGCAAAGAATAAAGGAGACCGTTAAATTTTTAATTTGAAATGTGACTTTACACAGTGAAATCAAATGTCATGTTTGTGGCTATAAAAAAAGTTCATTAACAAAAAAAGCTGCACACCAAGTGTGTAAATGTCTTTTTGCGACATTCATCCTTGCTTCCCACCCAATCTGAGTTTTGACAGAGGCACCCATCTCTTTAATAAATAGTTTCATTTACAGAACCACTATTGTTTTTTCTTTTTATGTATAAATACAAAAAGGCATACGGAACATTTTAAAGCAATAAGTTTGTCGATTCTGTAACAAAAACAAACAGGCAAGCATTTCAATCAGGCATAGATGCAAAGCTGAAAACAACATTGGCAAAGAAAGACATTGGCACAGATGATAAAAACACAAACAAAATCTGAAGCTCAAACTCAAGTGAAATTTTAAATAATAGGCACTAATTGAAGCCACCCACCACAGCAGTGACTGAACGCCATTCCTAACACTTTGTAGATTCATGTAGCACATTGGGTCAAAGCCTATCAAAACTTTTCCACCTCAGATTATTCAACCAACATGAAATTTTTTTTTTTTTGCTTGTTTTTTCCTCTCTTGCATTACACAGATCACTGGCAAACACCGAGGTTGTCTTGATTGCACTGGCTGAATGTGTGACAGTGATAGCTTCCCCCATTAAAAAAAATAAAAGCAGTTTTTGAAAGCAAATGTAGCTTCAGTTGAATCTGCCTTTGACTTAACAGAGCACTCTGAGAAATGTCATCAAGGTAAAATGTCGGGGGGTGTCTCAGAACTGAGGCTTTGGTAAAAGTGTCCCTCATTGTCTGCTTTTCTACCAGCAATGATCTTCAAACTAAACAAGGCTTTGGAGAGTTAGCTTGCAGCTAAAGTTCAAGATGAACAATTTCAAACAGAAAACCTGAATCGAAATACTGATATGGATGTTTGGACATATTCTTAAATAATTTGAATAAATTAATTTGTAAAAAAAAAAAAACAAACTTGTGCATACATTCTGGCTGATTTTCTTTCTTCTTTATAAGAGGAACGATTAAAGATTTGTAGCCACACGAGAGGTGCTTTCACTGTTAAAAGACATCAAACAATTGTCTTAACATCACGGGACAGTTCACCTGCACGGCATCATCATAGAGATCACTCACCGACATCTGCTGAACACAGAGCATAATAACAGAAATGTGTGGAAACATTTCGACCTGAGGGAGGCGACAGGAGAACAGAGGAGGCGGAGGGACGCTGGTCATGTAGACGTGACTGCAGGCATTGTGTCGCCTGAAGGCGGCCCGCTTTTCTTTGGCAATTTTCTGTGTGGCGTGCACTACGTGCCCGACCCCCTCCCCACAGAGCCAGCACCCCCCCACGCCCCCAGAGAACAATATTGGGATGTTCTTTCTCCCACGTTATGGAGTCTCTCCTCTTCTTTTTTAAAAACTCTGATTTATACATGCTTGTCTGTCTCTTTGAGGAAAATCTTTTCAAGGTACATAAAGTGCCATGTTGTACTCCCTCCTTCCTTCTGTGGATACTGTGACCAGAGCGCCCCCTGCTGGCTCGGATCAGTAACAACCTTCTCTCCAGTTGTCACCTGTGTTGCCATAAGTTCTTGGAGCAGGAAGAGATCTAGACAAGGACAACCAGAAGAATTAGATTTAGGTAATACCACATCATATCTACAGTTATAAAAATATATACAAGATCTGGGGGTAAAAAAAGTAAAAAAAAAAAAAGTAAGCTCAGTAAATGAATGTTTTGGATGTTAAAAGACACTAAAGTAACTAATATGGAGTAGCAGAGATTTACTTGTGACCTAATACATATGTGATCACAATTAAGCTAATTAATTGACATTAAATTTGTCGATATTCTAGTTAATAGATTCCCCTGTATAGAAGAGAGTCGTGTAGATGTGTATACCTGCGCATTGGCTGAGCCAGCTTGCTTCGAGGCAAAGGGATGCCTCCTCCTGCAGAAGCACTCGGTCGGGGAAGGCCGCTGCGGGGAGGAGCCAGTGAGCGGGTGGGGGTGGAGGTGGCAGAGTTGGGGGTGGATGTGGCCTTGACAGGCTGTCTCAAAGCCAGCGGGGATGGCGTGGCCGGAGTTCGGAGTTTACTGGGAGAGGGGACTGTAGAGGAAGAAAGTCGGGTGTAACTGAGCTG
Source organism: Jordanella pulchra (assembly GCA_034780135.1). NCBI lineage: Eukaryota > Metazoa > Chordata > Actinopteri > Cyprinodontiformes > Cyprinodontidae > Jordanella > Jordanella pulchra. Next base: position 21,659 of record JAUZNJ010035806.1, read on the forward strand.
TGTTCAACTTTTAGACCATATTTTATTTAGCAATGACTTCATGATCACCAGTGGAATGGTGTGAGGCTGCTATAGATATGATGTCAGCACTATAGTATGAAAGAGTATACATCCCACTAGCACAAATGAAGCCTTACTGGTTGAGAAGTTCAGGAAGTACAAGAAAAATAAATTAAAAAATATATGATCACTCAGGCAAGAATAAATGAAACAAATCTTTTCGGACACAGCTGCTTACTATGATTCCTTATGTGTTGACAGAATGAGGCGATTCACAAACAGAGCGAAGACAAAGACGGTCCAAAAAAACACAACATTAATACAACCTGGGAGCGCAAACAGTCACAGTTTATCTAAGGATACTCACTGAAATCACCTTCTTCTCCAAAGCAACAGGAGAGTGGGACTGGACAAAGACAACAGAGACAGGCCTTCATTTAATGGAACGGGGGGGCGGATCTGATTGTTTACTATGTAGACTTACAGGATTCACCAATCACAGGGCAGGAATATTTCAATATAAAAAAACAAAAAAAAAACAAAGAAGCATATTGAAAAAAGATGTTTAATTTAGCCTTTATAACTTGGTAATGTATTATTAAAGATTAATTCCAGTTCTGGTTCAAGTTCCCATCCATACACAGTAATGGACGTTTACGAGTGGTTCTGTTTGGGTGGTGTGATCATAAGATGATGTTACTGTTTTCTGCTCTGTCTGCGGGAACCAGCAAAAAATATTCTAAAAAAAATACTTTAAAGTCAGACTAGATAAAGTTTGATCCATTTGGAAGTGATGGCAGAAGGCTGTGTGGAGGAGTCAAGCTTTTAGAGTCAACATCAATATAATGACTGCAAAGCATGGTGGTGGTAGCATCATGCTAAGGGTTCTCTGGTCATCCTCCACTTCTCAGGACGGTGTTCCTGCTCTACTCAAATATTTGTTTCAATTTATCTTGGCAGAATCATCCTCATAATTCAGCTGGGCTTCACAGTAAGAAGACATGCATCTGTGATTCTGCTGAATATTTGAATATCAGTTAAACCATATTCTCAACTTCTTTCAACTTTTAGGGTCTTGAAAAGCTTTTGCATTGCAGCCTCTAAAAAACAAAATATATTAATTAAATATACATTCAGAGAGGATATCGAGGGCAGTAAAACTCCAACTGGTCTAATATTTTATCATAATGCCGGATTTGCATTCATATGACTTGTGATGTGGTGCATATTGACAGTTTCCCTATGAATCTTTATGCATTAAACATGTTTATTCATCAGCATAGCTCAGTAGAAGTCTCAAAGTAAACTGCTTATTTGACTCTAGTGTTTTAAACTAGAGAACATTCAAACATATGAAGGGTTTTCTTCCTGTAGATGAATCCATGACGGATGCATCTCGTATCAGAAGGGACATTGTGCTGGCCAAGCTCCAAAACAAGAAGGTTTATAATAGAGATGTACAAGGGTGACTAGAACCTTGTCTTCATTAACTTAAAAGCCTTAAAAATGCAACCTTTGCTGGTCACTGGATGCTCCTTTCTCACCTGAGAGAGAAGACAAAGCTCCTCAACATGATTTATAAACAAAGAAGAGAGCAGGAACAGATTCCAAAGAAAACCACATCCTCTAAATGTCTGTGGTTCATTCTGGCTCCAAGAAAGAGCAACATGATAAAGGTACGATTTCTGGGTTCCTTAATCCTGGTCCTGGAACTTTTAGATGAGTCTCTGCTTCCACAGCTGAATTACCTCCTCAGCATCAGGTTCTCCATAGTCCAGCTAACGACCCGATTATTTAACCAAGGTTGAAGCAGCCAACTACAGCCAATAGATAATGAAATAGTGCCTCTAGGACTTCAGAGTTTTCATTTGTTATGAAATATTGGTGATTTTTCTGCCGTTTTTACAGCCCATTAAAAAAAACTTCACTAAGACAACACACCCTGTGGGTGCCGCCCATATCATGATGCTGCCTAGAGCTGCTGCAGTGTCCAATCACACCACTTCTGATTAGTCCTTTCTTTAGGCCAGACAAAGGCCAAGACACAAACAACACATGTAGTAGCTAAAGAAAGAACAGTTGACGTCACTGTGCAGATTATCTGCTAAAAGAGCCACTTTGTCTTAGCTTTGTAGAAATGATCAAGCTCTGCCTCGTGTCACTGCTCAGAGGACGTGGGAATGTAGTTTACTGGGCAGGGAGGTCAAGGTGGAGGGAGCAGGGAAACACTGATCTATGTTCATTTATGTTCTCAGACAGCAGAACTCAGGAAGATTACTTAGACATCCAGGAATCATGATTTGGATTAGTGTTAGCAGTATAACAAAGATAAAAGCTTAAATAAGTAGATTTTACATGACAGATATTAAGCACATAACAAACCAAGGTCCAGTTCAACCCAGAGCCTTCAACTTTGGACGGCTGAGGAACAAGCTGCATTCAGCTGATATTATTGGCTGCTTTTATCTATACATATACTCTTAGAGACTGTTTACCAAAGCTGACTGTTCGTATAGGATACTGTTGACAATCTTAAACGTCTCCACTGTTCCAGTAAAAAAAAAAAAAAAAACAGCTGAACAATGAACCAAATCAGCTCTGTCCTCAGATGGTAAGATCATATATTATAATGTAAAGGACCCATCTGCTCCACCAAGTTATTTCCTTTATGTTCCAAAAGAGAACTGGACAAACAGCATCTAAAATGCATTACCTTCCAGCCTCAGACAAGCATTAATGCACTTCTCTCACTTTCCTTTTAGTCCCATAAATAGAGCAGCTCATCACTGACACTCATCAACAGTCCATACTTTGGGTGTGTCATAAATTGTGGGTATGTCTGTGTGGAAGATCAATGGCACAGCCTCCAGCTGGATCGGGAGCAGGCTGTTACCTCGCAGCGCAGTTGGCTTTTGGAGGAGCTGTTTGGGTTTCGGGGATGAGCGAGAAGAAGCGGAGTATCTCGGGAGCTGAGCAGCAGCTGGAAAACACGGACAAGTCAACATACTGGCTTCTGGGTGACAGAATCACTGCTTCACTGGAGAATAAACAAGTCCAGTTTGGAACCAGCAGGGGGCTCCACAAACAATCGTTTCTTTGAGGAGGTGGAGCAGGATACCAGCAAAGAAAAGCTGAAGTGCCACAGTCGGGTTACAACCCAATCTACAAGTCCAGACTGATGAAGAGAGGGTGTGGGTTACCCATGCAGGAAAGAGAGAACAGGGAGGTAGGTGTTAGGCTGGCCCACATGCCTGGTGCAACCAAAGCTCAGCTAGAAGAGAGATACAACCAACATTTACCACTAGTAAATGTGAAGGAGGGAAGAGAATCAGCTCTAACATATGAAGACCACTGTTCCCCGCTCCTCCTTCCTGCCTTATCCACCCTTTGGAACAGAGCAGAGATTGCTGATCCTGGATTAAGGGGAACTCTGTTAACTTTCATTAACCTGACAGAGCAAAGCTACCATATGGAAATCTGAGGGGATAAGTTAGTGTTAAAGATGCTCTCAGTAGCTGCTGCTGTCATGCTTTTACTCCACATCAATGTGTTAGACAAGACGGAAAAATAAAAGAGGTTAGAGCCAAGATTGATCAAAGAGGATCCACCAACAGAGAAGCCATGTCGATACAAAGCAGCAAAACCCACTCACACAATGCCTAACAGCAGATTATAAAGCCTGTCGTGTTACTGAGGTGGGGAACAAACAACTACTGGAAAGATGGGAGAAGATTGGTTAGAAAATGCAAAGAAAAAACCCAATCACTGCAGGGATGAAACTCACTCGCAGATTGGCTCTGGTGTCGAGGAGAGCCGCCGTTTGGCACTTGGAGGTTGGACTCACAGCTGCGACTGTTCTTGACGGGTTCTGGTGACTGAGCTGTAACCGCGGCCGAGCGAGTGAGGTTGGGAAGACTTCGGCGGAGCTTTTCTGCAATGGCAGGACGAAGGCAGACATTCTTTTTAGAGTAAATATTCTGATGTAGCCAAACAATCCAAACAGATCAACACAAACGACTGCTTATAAACACCTTTGTTGAATTTGATTGAACGGTTAGGAAGTCATCCATCAGGCTACAACTGCAGAATTACAATATCTATAAATCACACTCTGATATTGCAATATGACAGCCTATTTTATTTGTGGAGGATTAAAGTCATTTCCTGCGGCTCCACACCATGATGCTCACGCCTCCAAACTTCATCGTCTGAATGGGCCTTTTCAGGTGGTGTGTGATGTCATCTTCCTCTACTGTGACCAGATTAGAACCTGTCCAAACTTCACAATAATCTGTTTGCTTTCTGAACACAAACATATTTCAGCAACGCGTCTTTTTACACCTTCTGTTTAATAACATTTCTTGTTTCTTCACAAACTACACATAATTTAAGGTCAAATCTGTCATTTCTTTGTGTGGAGGATTTTTTATTGTTCACTCAATATGTCGACGGGTCCTTTAAATATCCCTATTGGAGCAGCTTCCTTCCTCGTTTGTTCCACTTTACCTTCGTTCTTAACCACATTGGTCTGCAGCTCGTGGCCGTGGCCCTGCAGCGAGTGGCGAGGCTGCTGCAGGCGGCTGATGATGGGCTGCGGCGAGCCCCGGCTGTAGTCCATGGACCGGGCGGGGGAGCGCGAGCGGGGAGAGTTCCTGGGGGACACGCGAGGAGAGTGGCGAGGGGAGGGGCTGAAACGGTTGGAGGGCAGGGCGAAAGACATGTGCACCGCCTCTTCCTCGTCCTCCAGACTGTGCGCGTCCAACTCCTGGTCGCTGAAGGTGCTGCGCCTCAGCGAGTGGCAGGATGACCCCGAGCTGCGTCTGGACGCAGTGGCGGCATACTCCTGCCTTAGACCTGTCAACAGACGGAAAACAAGGTATTAGAAACGGTCTGGATGCAGAGGAGCAGGAGATAGAACCGATTTGGGCACATACTCTCTTCCTGCATGCGCGCCAGGATCTGGACGTCTGTGACGTCATTAAGTTTGTAGGTAGTTGAGGAACCGACCGAGTCCTCATCCATCTCTGATGTGCTCAGCTCACTGTCCACTGATGACTGCGGACTAATCGCCGGAGGATTCCTCTCTGCAGCTGCATTTCTCTGGTGTACTGGACAGGAAATAACTCATCAACATCTCAGTCGCCTACTAAAGTAACACTGCGTAGCAGCGAGCTAACATGAGCTCCATACCAGAGTTACCGGGCATCAGCTGCTGACGGACGATGGGAACTCTGCAGGGCGTCGAGGAGGGGGAGTTGAAACCACTGCTGTAGGGGCTGTTGGCTGCATTTGTGCTGTAAGGGCTTCCATAACTCTGCTGCAGATAAGGGCTCCCATACAGGCTCCTGCGCTTGTTGGCTACAAAGTTGGATGACAGAAACAAACCATGACTCAACAAAAAAAGGGAAGAAAACTCGGCAGTTATCGGTTTTTCTGCCTTATTAGCTCTGCCAACATATTTCTGTACATCCGTTTCCTCTGACAATGTTTTTGTTTTCTTTTTAATAAACCCTTAAATCTAATAATGTCCTTAAATCAAAGCTGTTAGAGGCTCTATCTACATGAGCAGAATAAACCTTTTAACTTTTATTTACGTGACATCATTGAGCATCTGACCTCTATATTACAGCTAGCAGAGATGGGTCAGGTCATCCAAGACTATCTGCTGAAACCGAGTGTTTCCTTGAGGAGTCAGTGTCATGTTATTGAAACTCACAAAGCTGAACGGAAAGGCAAAAAAAAAATAAAAAATAAATTGTTCAGATGTTTTGTTTTTTTCCCTTCAGCCGGATGCAGTGTGTTTCTCTGTGATCAGCTGAAAGCAGCAGCAGTCAGTGAATCAGCACCTCAATCAAAGCTCTGCCCTGTGCTGCTACTCTGGTTGAGTGTCTTGCTCCATATGCTAAGCGTGGGCCTGAGAGAGTTCCTGAGAAAAAAAAAAAACAACACCAACAATGCATGCCATTCTGTCCATATGAACGCAGAACAATGTGACTCCCTGTGAAAGCCTCAGAGGTTTCCAGTTCAGGGCTCAATGATCTCAGTCTGAATCTGGCAGCTGGTTACTGGTGGTTACTCAGCTGCTTTGGATGGTTGCCGTCTCTTATTTTCCGATCCCTGCGTTTCTCTCTCTTACTGACTGGGTGTGTTTCCACTGCTCTGTGGTGACGGGAAGGCAGCCTTTTAAGAACGACTTCCTTCTCTACCCAGCGAGCGTCTTTCACTTTCCCTCCTCCATCTCATTCTCTGCACTCTGTCCTCCTCCATTATTCAGGAAATACCAGCACATCCAGACTGCAAACATCTGCATAGATCAGCTGCTGAGGATTGTCAACAACACAACATGGGAAAAAAAATCGACTAAATAATACTTGATTTTTCCCATAAGAAAATCCTACTTCACATGGTTTATTTGACACATTTGAGAGGAAATAATACGCTCCTCTGTGTAATGATATGAATGCTCCCAACATAAAGTAAAGCTTCTGCTAGTGCCAGCTTCATCTGTACACCTAGTTTGGACCCAGGTAGTGGCTGTTATATAATATACCCAATCACAGTAGCACACCATCACTCCACAAAGACAGACCAATCAAAGGGCGCTGGAGCTGAGGGACCGACAAAAATAGTCTGGCCTAAAACTCTACTGTCCTGAAAGAATAACTGAAAGAAGTTCTGATCCCATCCAGCATGACGGCTACTTTAAAGAACCAATGATGGGAAATCCTCAAAAACAGCTTAAAATGCGTGAGAAGGAAACAAAGAACAAAAAGCTGTATGCCTTAATCCACTCAATATAAAGGAGGAGTAAAAACAGCTGTGGAGGACTGTGGGCAAAATCATGAGAGAAGAACAAACAGAGAAGCTTGTGTCAATAAGGAGATAAAGACCAGGTAGGAGGAGAGGAATCAAACTGGCAGCGGAGTGCGAGACGACCGGAACACGAACAGACCAAGAGGTCAAAGTTTCTGTTCAGAAAACAGCACAGGTCGGGTTTGCGTCTACGGCTGACCTCTCTGCTGCAGGCCACAGCTGTCAAAGCAGGAAAGAAACACGTTCAACTGCTTCAGTCTGACTGAAAAGAAACCCGGCTCCAATGATTATCAGGGTTGTCTGACATGAAAGAAGTGGCGCTGCCAACTCAGAGAGCTATCTCCCAGGCGTTTCCTCCCAGTTAGTTATGTAATCGAGACGTCATCTGAGGTCCTGATTTTAGCCGGGTGTGTGCAGAAAAAAGCCATGCTGACTTAAACCAGACAATACGCACATTAACATCTAAACTATCTGACTGCTCTGTGAGGGAGTGTTAACAGAGGCAACAGAATGTCATCCTTTCAGGTCTGTAAAGACAACTCAAACAGGATTGTTTACGGTTCCACTAAAAACTGGAAAGTTCTCTGGAGTCACACGGGTGTGTCCTCTGATTCTGCTCTAAGTATTCAAGGAATTCACTAAAGAATACCTTAAGACTGAAACAAATAAGACAAATTAAGTTTATGTCCCAAGCATTGATTCATATAAAAAGGGTGGTGGGGTGAATTTCAGGTCAGTGTAAGATGATATTATCCTTCCTCTAACAGGCAAACTAACCCTGCTCCACTCTGATCCCCAATGATCAGGGGGTCACGTGGTCTCGCTCTAAGCATACTTCTCTCCATCTCTCCGCATCAATCTGAAGTTATCAAGAAGTTCCCTTACATTCCAGGTCAACAGAGCAGAGGATCCCATCTAAACCAGTAAACAAGCTTCAGCAAAATATCACCCAGCATGATCTAATGGTCACATGAGCATACCGCTGTCAAAATGGAAGTGACCCCTCTCTTAGTTTAGCAGCAAGGATCTGAAGCTTGTCCTCCTCCCAACAGAACAACTATAATTAGTGGGAGTCCAAAAGTCAACAGCAGATATGACGCTGGTATAAAGCAGCAAAGGTGGCCCTGAATGCAGCTGAAGTAATGGTGGATTTTATGCTTTCCAGTGAGAATGTCCTAAAAAACAAAAACGGATTCACCGCAAAGATTCTACCAGTTTAAACAAAAGGAAAGTTTCAGTACCTGACAGGGTGAGGTCCAGCCTGTGGATGAGCGAACGCTTGGCCGATTCCATCTCAGGACTGGGGTTGTCTAAAGTCTGGCGACACCACACTATGGGGCTCAAGGTTTTGTGCAGCGGGCTGTTCAGTTTGGATTCATATAACCTGAGATTAGAAAACATAAAGACAAATGAACATATAGGAGCTGCTGTTATCCATCCCAGTATGCACCGTTAGTAAGCACACATTAATGATAGTAAACAAGTTCAGTCAAAGTCTAATTAAAGAAAACATTCCGATGCAAGTCTATTCAGCCGTCCTGCTCATAATGAGACCCAGCTCTGATGGCTCATGTAGAACACAATCAAAACACCTGGTACTCGTCTGAATCCAGAAAGCAACACTAGAGCACATCGGATTAACAGCTGTTTTGGTTTTGTTGAATTTATGGAAAAATTAAGCATCTTGAAGTCTTATACAAATTTAAATCTCATCTGGTATGTGTTTTAAATGTTTTGAAAAAGCAAATGGTTTAATGATCAGTGTGCATCTAGGCCCAGAACAGATCACCACAGATTAAATGGGTTTAAACTTTTTCAGGACGGTCCACTGCGGCGGAGATCTATGCTAAAAGTAAACCGAATGTGTTTATGGTTGAGATAAGAGAAGAAATCTGAGTCAGCAGCTGTCAGCGCTGTAGCAGCCAGAGAGGAAGCCCTTCATGATGAAAGCCAAGACACTGCAGCGAAAGTGAGGCTAATGTTGGGACACACCAGCCTGCAAATCAGGCTGCATACTCGCATTGTTTGTAAACACAATGGAGGTCATCCAAGTTTTTTAAATGTCGTGTGTATGAGATAAAACAAATGAAGCTAACAGTCCCTGATAGGCAGCGCACAGCAGGAGCAGGGAGCGTTTTAAATCCACTCCGACGCTAATTTATGGGATTACGCGGAGTCTATGACAGGAGATGGCAAGATCCGGGCACTACGTGGTAATCCTGGATATCGAGCTGATGAAAAAGGCAGACTAAACAGGCTACGCCAAATGAGATTGGCTCTGTTGAGCATGAGAGGGCAGAGTTGGAAAAGAAGCCTGGCATCAAGGCACACTGCTGCAAACAACACGCAAATGACAAGCCTGCCCTTTTAAACTGGACATCAGGGAGCTGAAATAATTAGGCTGAAAAGGCCCGCGTCGTGTATTTACAACGTTAACTCGGATTATATCCATCACTAAGTGGAACGCATACATCGTACAGAGAGCTGGCCCCTTATTTAGGTCAGCCGGGAATCTTTAAAACAGCAGTTGCAACATAAATCTCCATCATATTATCTCTGCAGTTGAAAATGGTTCTAATAGGATACCAGAGTTTCCTCAGGCTGGATGGAGGATAAAGCCATGTGTGTTTATTTCTCCCACCTGTTGCTGCACACTGCCACTCTGTTTGCTGAAAGGAGCCTCTTACACTTATAAGTCCTTTACAGGAGAGACAAATTTAGTTTTTTTTTTTTTTTTTAGAAATATTACGTTAGAAAAAGAAACTTATGTGGAAACTAAAGGAGAAACACAAATAATTCTGATTAACTGAACACTGTGTTAAAAACTGTCGTTGACAAGTCCCAAATACCACCCCTGACAATGTCCCACTACAAATCGGCTACCTCGGTAGATAGCCTGACTAGTTAGCAGTTAATATTTGCACAACAGCCAATTGAAAACTACTAAAACGTTTTAAAAAGGGGATCATCTGATACTGAATATTATATATTAATGTTACAGTTGATATTATAAGAACGTTTACTGATCCTTAGTTTACCAATAAGTTTAGCTTTTGTGAAATAAAAATAGTCCTAACACAGTTATACTTAAAAAACCTCAGAATTATTAATTTATAACATTTATTTCTATTTGAAAAGCCTAAAAAGAATAAGAACACGTATATATGGTACAATAAACAGCTGTGGCTTTGAAAAGCTTACTGGACAGAAATCGACACCCTTTTAAGTTTAACACAATAACTATTTTTAATAGTTGCTCCTTTACCCAACTTACAATCAGCAAGGTAACGATGTGGCAGCTCCTTTTCAGCCAGCTAACAGACAGTGCACAGGAATGAAGGTTAAGAAAACTCAGGTTATTTTTTTTTTTCTGCCGTTTTACCAAACTTCCTTAAAAATAATCCTAGTATTCAAATATAGCTTTTTTTTAAAGCTTTGTTGTACCTTGGAACCGCTGAGCAGACTATGTCCTCATCTTTATAAACATTATGAAGCGGGTAGGTAGACATGAGGGATGTTGGATTAATTCTAACAAACAAAGCCTAATCCTTGTCTGTAAGACCCCCACATATGACCTGCTTAAATCCTAATGTAGTTCATGTTTATGATCCTTGCAAATACAGTGCTATGATTGGCTTTTTGAAGGCATTGTGGGGTTTAGTCCTACAACACGAGATGATTTGCCCGATTTGTCTCAGCTGGTGCTGTGGAGCACTTGTAGCTCTGAGGAGGAGGACTATAACCATGACTACCTCTCCCACATGAATGCTGGGCAGGAAAACAAGTTGGTTGGTTTTCACTGTACACACTGATCTCCTTCCATCACTATCAGGACAAGCTAAACAATCTGTCACTTTAAAGGGGAGTCCAAACCACTGGGTAATGAGAGTGTGAGATATGAAGGTCAACTAATGTGTTTCTAAAACAAAAATCAATGTTTAAATGGCTGAAGACAAACTAGTCTAAGAGTAATAGAGGTGGTATGGCATCCTACTAAAAAATACCCTGCGGTGATGAACAATGAAGCTCCTTCAGGGTGGATGACTTCATATTTTAGATACTTTACTGGACTGATTGTTTAGCCAGGCGTCTGTATAGAAGCTAATGTGTAGAGCAGCTGTGTTCAAGCTGTCAGCCAGTCCTGAGGATACAAACACGGCTGTAAAGGCAAGTTTCCTCCCAACACAAGCACATCACTCACCAGCTGTCTTCGTCTTCGTTTAGACAGTCCATGTCTTCAAGATCTAAGATGTCCACTTCATCTAGAATTGAGGTTTCCCCGTCAAGAGTCAACCCCCCGGCGTTGTCTGGGTAAAAGGAGTTCATACTAGATATGGAGGTGGCAGCAGAAGCCCCCTCGCACTCATACGCCCTCTTTAAGCTGATACCGTCGAGGGACAGTCTGGGTCTCGAACAGCGGCTGTTCTCCAACGGTCCACCGTAGCTGCCAGAACCGCCGAACCCCACCCCAGGGAAGCCGGCCAGCCCGGCTACCATCCCCGCTGACAGGGAGGACGGGTCGTACCCGGCGCTCAGGGGTCTGTGGTTGGCTGACATGGCTCCGGAGGAAGACAACATCGTGGACCTGCTCCGGAGCTGCTCGTTCTGCTGCTCGAGTTTTTTCACCAAGTCCTGGAGTTTCCGCACCTCCAAGTCCGCGTTGATGTTAGAGTTGATATCCTCCATGGTTATTCCTCAGCCCGACGGAAAATACGCTGCGGTTCCGAGTTTTTTTCTTGGCGGTTCCTTTGCCTCTCTTTTGTTTTACTTAACCAATACCTACGTGTTGAAACAAGACACTTTGGTGTTTGACTGACTTTGTGGGATCAGCGTCGTCATCTTCTCTGGATATTCGCCTTTACGGGCAGAGTCGAGGCCATTTTCATAATACTCGTCACCAACTGTGAAAGACCAACAGGCGGCGGATAACAAACGTCACCGCGCACGATACCGAGAGCGAGCACGTAACCAACACCTTTTTGCTCGCCCACGCGCAAACTTGTCGCTAAGGAGGGGCGCTAAACTAAAGTAAACGCGTCAAGACAAAGATTAACCATTGACCTCGGAATCAACAAGAAAAGTTGATTCAAATCTAAAATCAACCCTAACAAGCACGTCATGACACTTTGCATCAAGATAAGCAACGTTAACTGCCATTACCTTTGGCTTGGGTTAAATTAGCTGGCAAGGCCAAATCCTTAATACGCTCAGACCTACAGAAAAGTAATTAAAATGTACATAGAAACCACAAACAGCACAAGCAGCAGAGCCAAGTGGAATCTGCCACTTAAAAAAAAAAAAAACACCTCAGATATGGCACATGCCATTTTTGAAAGTGGCATGCCACCTGAATGTCCTATTCTGGTTGTTTGACAGTATATGTTTTGCAGTAAGTGTAAACATAAACATTCATACCACCAAATCTTTGCCTTAGTGTTTGACAGTGGGGCTGGGTGTTCTAAAAGTTGCAGCCTGTTATCCATATTATAGTTAGCTGTTGATGTGAGGTAATCTAGATTACATCCATGTATGTACATTATCTTTCATAGCTGCAAAACATAGATTGTCAACAAACCCACAACCTGACATTCATCTTAAATTTATGGCATGTGGTGAAACTTGGTGGAGGTATTTTTGAAGTGGCAGGCCGGATACCACATTTTGCTCTTGGCGACACCTGAAACCATCTTTGACATTAAAATTTGGAAGATTTAAAACTTTTAAAGGAAGACTATTTTTCCAAAGGATGTGACATAATCCATAAAAAGGTCCCAGCCATGCAATCTATGTTTTAGATATGTTCTTACCTTACTTCTTGTAAATCTGGGGCACAAGTCTTTTTACTTCTTTTATTTCAAACTATGGATGAAGCGGGAAGTATCCTCCATCAGTTATGGAAAAGCATCTAGGATTAAAATCAGTAAAACTCACTTTAAATGTCGATTAATACCTGTACTGTGTCTCATGGTCAGCTTTGTGCACTCTGTAATCTTGTGGTAAATTTATCTCTGAAATAATAGTGGATCTACAACAAGCATCAAAGCACATGTGGGTTTGGTGACATCATTGAAAGTAACCGACGAAAGTTTTGACGCATAGATCAGAGGAAAAAAAAAAACAATGCCAAGGTTTGTGAGGAAGAAAATGTGTGTCATTACTAAAGACGATGACCATTTTGAGGTTCCAATCTTATTAGTTACTGAAATATAACTTACTGTTAATCTACAAAAAACATACAAAGCAAAAAGGTTTTAGATAAACAGACAAATTACCGAAACAAATAATCCAGAATTTATTTTTTATTTCTAAACATTAAAAAAACAAAGAAGAAGCCCAATCCTTAACGCTTATAGGGATTGAGAGGAGAGTTACAAGGCTTCCTGTGACTGTAAGAGTTCCTCTGACTTTTGAAAGACATCTTCTTCCTGCTCTCTGGATTCTCCTTCTGACTCCAAACTCTCCTCCAACGGGCCCTGGCTGGATATTGTAGTTTCCAGCCCGTCCTGGTCAGTGCTGGCGTTCTGCGATTCAGCTACCTCATCGTCCTCATCTTCTACATCCATCTCAAAAACACGGATGTGCCTGAAATTGGCACTCAGCTGCCAAGTAAAAAAAGAAAAGCTAAGGTTTAGTGCAACCACAACTTTAACACTGCCCGTTCTAGCAGTGAGAGCGACAGAAAACAAATGCATTTTACTCACACACCTTCCAGAGCAAATCTTTTTACAAAATAAACAGACAACTATTTAAATCAGTGGATTATGAGGTAGGAGAACTTCAGATCTGCAAATTACATTTAGAGCAGCACAGCATATTTGAATCTCATTTATCGCCACAATGTATGTAGAGCATCATGACTGCAAAGGCCTGTTTTTATCTCGTTATATTTCAAATAGAGGTGTCATGATGCCAACATTTCTACCCTGATAGCAATATGCAGGAAATAAATGGATATTTACTACCACACAGATAAAAAAAGACAAAAAAAGAGCAAAAAATGTACATTTTTAATTATATTGAGAAACTCACTTCTTTCAATCTCAACATGGAAAACGAGTTCATAGACTCTAGTTAAATAATTGTGTAAATAAATTCAAAATAAATAATCCAAACAAACACAGTTTGATGATATTTCATGGCTGTATTATTCTTTTAGCCTGCAAATAATCCAGGAATCTAAAGTTAACATAGCAAAAATATATAATTGATAATTATCGCATGTCCAACTATTATCATTACATTAATGCTCTGGATGCAAAGATATTGAGCCAGATGGCTGGACTTTTATTGCCATTTACACATAACCCAATTTAAGGATAGTGACGATAAGAAACAAGGAGTTAAAAACAAACATTAATCACTCTTGCTGCAGAGGAATGATGAACCATACCTCTGAAACTTACCACACAGGCTACTTTGCGGATTCCATTCACAGCTACAAACTGGGCCTTCATGTTTTCCAGTTCACGCCACTGATTCCCCAACACCAGACCCTGGGAAGGAATGGTGCTGCACTGTTGGTCCAACCTGACAATGCAGAGGGAAAACAATAGTGTCCCTGTCATGTTTCCTTTTGTCACATATTTCCAAAGTTGCTTTTGCGATTTTCTTATTCAATTTGATTATTTTGTTTAACATACTGAGAGGCGTTTGCTAAATAGTGATGGAAAACATGAAACTTTTATTATTATGTGCAAACACAAACATAATTGTTTTTCCACATTTTATTTGTCAAATTAGTGAAACAGTTAATAATTTTGAGGTGGTGAGAAAATAGTCTGAAATTTATTCTAAAAAATAACATTTCTGTTTTTTTTTCATCAATCTTTACTCTTATACTTCTAAAAAATAAAGTGCAAGAAATGTATTTCAGAAATCCCAAAATTGGTAAACAGAGTCCCTCTGTGAGCGAGTTAATTATTATAAGTCCAGCTGTTCTATAAAGGTAAACAGTAAACAAGCCGCACGTTGAAGACCAAGACACGTGATAGATCACTGAAGAAAAAAAAAACAACTTAAGGTTTCCCCTTTGCTGTAAGGAACAGCAAACGTGGAAAAAAAAAAAAACTAAATAAAGATTTCTTAACTTGCATCCACCTGTACATATCCACAATCAGGGTGCGATTTGCCGGGGGGGATGGGGGGGATTTACCCCCCCTCTGGTTGTGATGTCCCCCCCTCTGGTCCTTC